>NQII01000582.1:272159-286877 GCA_002778355.1 Clitarchus hookeri | reverse complement strand
TTCACGGTGAGTGGAGGGAAACATACAGAACGTAATTCCATACTATTGCCTGACACTATCAGAGTTACAGACACAACTGGTGGTTACACATAGTGCGTTCCCGTTAAGTATCTAACTTCCAAATGAAGCGCAGACATAGGTGTTCACAGTTCCATTCCCATGGCTGTTGCTCTGCCTCGTGATTATAATATATATTCACACCGTTCTAAAGTAAGTTTTCATAACTGTCAAAGTATTCGACTGTTCTTCCCATTATTTTTATATGCTGTCTAATGAGTATCCCAACCCGGTACTCAAATCTAGATTAACAATCTACACTCGACCTGCCTCTTGCGGTGCGGTAGTCGATCGTGTATGAATACGCACAGGAAATCAATTTTAATTTTTAATTTTTGGGTAAAATTTATGTATGTCTCTGTTGGTGAGCGGGGCAGTTAGACAGGCCTCTTAAGATTGCTTCATTCTCCGACGTGCTCCCACCGCAGGCGTGTTGATAACGGGCTGTGACCAGCCACAAGGACACTTTCTCTCCCGCGATAGTCGCCGCGCGCAGACAAGTTGACAAAATTGTCCTAGCAGTGTTCCAAAGAAGCTGCTACAATGCGCAAACAGGTTTGCCTCACACCCACCACGTCTCCCGCCTGTTATGTAAACGCCGCGTAGTAAGAAATATAAGTCACGCTTTGTCGTTCTCTGCGAGTCCTAGGCAGGTCACAATTAATTTCACACAGCGATATGATGCACATTTCATTACCTAAAAGTAAAGATTATTTACTCAAACTCACATTCAATCACGGTACATATATAACTCTTGCAGAAAAAAAATTGTATCATAGCAAGTTCAGATTTGAGCACTCAACTATTCTGTGACTAATTAATATAAAATTTCACCATAAAATGTACATTTTTTTTTTCATTTTGTAAGTTTAGACATTCTAAGTTAGGCCTAACATACTAAAAAAATTTGGTATAGATATTTTTTTTATTAATTTAATACTACTTATAACATTTGTTTCAAGAGCATAGTTAACATTTTAAGACATTGTATGCCTAAATAATATGTCACAATGTTAAGCAGTGAAAAAATAATTAATATTAAATTATTTGAGTGCGGTCAGAGTTCCTCTTGCAAAAAATAAAATATGAGACTAGGTCCGCACAATTGATACTAATTAATGTATATGTTTTATGCAAATAAGCAGTGTTACTTTTATATTCCTTGCCCTTAAATAAACGGAAATAAAACATCTTTTTTTGAACAAATTCTAATTTCTTATTGTAGATTTTTTATTTACTATATATATTCCTAGGTATTAAATGTTTCTCAAACAAGTATATCTATATTTTTTCAGCTTATGCGTGTACAGTTCAACAATAAAGTATAGACATTGTAACGTCAGAATAATATGAAGGTATGTTAAAGTGTAGATGTCGTGACGTCAGAATCATAAAAGGTATGTTAGGAGCGCAAAACATAAGACACAAGTTATTTTTTTAGTTTGTAAACATTATATATTTGAGACTTTAAAATATATATAGTGCTTATAAACGAAGTGGAATGCAGAAATATAGGTTTTTGTCGGCCGGCAGCATTCTGCCTGCTACTAGTTACCATACTATAGCATACTGGTCATCACCTAACATTTATAAAGTTTTTTTATGAATACTGAAACAAGGTTTAGAATCTGGAAAAATTTTTTTGTAGTATTTCTCTATGTAACATTATGTTTCATTTCTAAATAATATAGTTAATTACATAAATTAGGCTTGACATATGACAATCACTACATTCATTGGCATTATAATTGTGTTTTTTTTCTCTGTAATATGTATTACATATTTTTTTTAAATTATGATACGTGTTCTTACCTGCATAATTTTTTTTACACCTCTCATTTCAGGTTACCCAAACCAACGGAAACNTAAATTATGATACGTGTTCTTACCTGCATAATTTTTTTTACACCTCTCATTTCAGGTTACCCAAACCAACGGAAACTTTAAGTAATCATATCAATATCTACTCGTGATTTACCGACAGCGATTTTATAAAGTTACCTACCATTTTTTTTTTAGTGCTACGTGTTTGCAATGTGCCGGAGCTGCCGTCATTGCTACTGACTAGCAAAATGACTGCCAGCTCAAATGAACGCTGAGCGGTCGGGGACGTTGCGGCAGGGGGTATGTAGAAGAAGGGAATTGAAACGTCCTTTATGATAGGATGCTCACCAGTGTCCAAAGATCTGTACTTATATGCTTTTTTTTCAGAACAGCGCCGAGCACCATCCCGTCGCAGATGTCGGAGATAGCCGGCGATGCTGTCAGCCTTCCTGACAGATGTCACACACACAGCGCCGAGCACCGCCCCTGCAAACGTGGGTCATCGAGCCAGAGGTCACACACAGCGCTGAGCACTGCCCACAGATGCTAGAAACAGTCTGGTTTCGCCGACGCAGGTCAGTCATCCTGTCGGAGGCCACACACGGTGCAGAGCATCGCCTGCAGACTCTGTCAACGGTGGTCAGCCATCCAGTCAGAGGTCACACATAGTGCCGAGCACCGTTCGTCGGTGCGGGTCAACTAACCAGCCGGTGGTCACACACTGCTCTAGGTACCGTTCGCAGACGTTAGAAGCAGCCTGTAGGGCGTACAGCGCTGCTCGCAGACTTCAGAAGCAGCCTGCTACCGACACCCACGTTAACTAGAGTGGATGGTAGCGCTTTGCCAACTCCTCTCAGCCCTTCTAGATGATGTGTAGTGAATTTATATCTGTACCTCGGAGGGATACAACACTATGTCCATTTTGTTCCATATTGACTTTATTACAGAGTTAAAATCAGCTTTTCTCATATTTCTTAGAGGAATAGAGCACTATGTCCAAAACCAGTTAGAACCGGATATAGCATGTTTTAAAACAACACCAAGTCCACTTTCATTTAGAGGGATAGAACACCATGTGGACTTGGTGTTTTATCCTTCTGAAGCATGTGAATTACTACTGGACATAGTGTTGTATACCTCTACACAGCCTGGCGGATTGTTAGTGAACTAAGAGTACTTTTGACAGTTCTGATGAGTTTACATAGTTGGATGTATTTAAAGTCATAATATTTGCTCTTTTTTAGTAATAGTAAGAATAATGAACCATAATTCTCGTGGGAGAAAGATTCTGGAACTATTGAAAAGTTCTAAAAAAGATTCTACTACAGGTAAGCTACTGTTTTGCTCATTATTTTTAATGTGATATACATAACCTCAAACAGTTAATGTAATGTTTTGTTATGAACCTAAACTTCACAATATTATGTTTTACATGTAATATTATAAGACTTGTTTTATTTCAGAACCAAATCATACAAACAGCAAGGATGTTGAAAATGAAGAGGATAATGGAGATGACTTGAGTTTCGACGAAGATGATGATGATTCTGATCGGGACAAAAATTATGAACCTCCAAGCTCTGAAACGGATTCCAGTGATGATGTCCCTGTATTTAATGAAATACAAAATGAGGTCAGTACAAATAGTGCTAAAACAAACTCAAATGGACATGAGCTACGTTTACTTGAGGAAGACTTAAATTTAAGCAGCGACAATGAAAATATTGCAGAAAATCAAGTAGGCCTAGATTTGCAAGGAACAGTAGGCGTAAGGAGAAAAGTGAAAAATAAATCTATTTCTACTCAGATAGGTAAAAAACGTGTCGTTCATACCAGTGAATGGGCATGTAATATTCAGAAACGTAAATATTCTGCAGGTGAAGAATATATTAGTAAAAAGGGTAAAGTTGTCCCTGCCAGAATTATTAAACCTCCTTGTTCTTGCAGACTGAAATGTTCTGAAAAATTATTACAAAGTGACAGACAGGAGATCTTTAATGCATACTGGAGTCAGGAGAAGGGAAATGACACAAAACGGCAATTCATTGTTTCATGTGTAGAGAAGCATAGTACTGTCCGTTCAAGAAAACGAGACCTTGCCTCCAATAAGTCAAAACAAAATACTCTACAATATTATTTTACAGTAAAAGGCATACGAACTAGAGTATGTAAACTTATGTTTTTAAATACACTATCTATATCAAACACCGTGGTAGTTAATGTTTTGAAAAATATTGAACCAGGTGGAATTGTAAAAATCGATCAAAGGGGTAAGCAAACTCCCGTCAATAAAACACATAATGACACTGTTGAAAGTGTAGTAAGACACATCTCTTCCTTCCCAAATTATAGCAGTCATTACACTAGGGAAAAGAGTGATATGAAGTATTTGGGTCCGCACCTGAACATAGAGAAAATGTATGAACTGTATGTAGAGGATTGTAATGAAAATGATTTCAACCCTTTGTTAATAGCTAAAAAATGGCTCTACTACGATGTGTTCAACGAAAAATTTAAGTTGAATTTCAAACCACCAGAAATAGACACGTGTGACACATGTGATTATTTTCAAGCAAAATTAAAAAATAATTTGACTCTAGATGAAAAACATTCTATTGAGGAAGACCATAATGCACATCTGGATGAATCTAAATTAAGGTATGATTTAAAAAGCGAGGACACCAAAAGGGCTAACAATACCCTTAAGGTATTAACGGGTGATCTTCAAAAATGTTTGCCGTCACCCCTTGTAACAAATTGCATAAGCTTTTACAAGAGAAAACTTTGGACGTTGAATTACACCCTTTTTGATTCTTCTGATTCGTCAGTCCATTGTATTATGTGGGACGAATCCAAAGGAGCTCGTGGCGGAAATGAAATCGGATCTGCATTACTGAAATGGGCAGATACCGTCATTCCTGGCAGTGACATTGAAGAAATCATTCTGTGGTCGGATAATTGTTACGGCCAGAATAAGAATATTAGCCTTATTATGTGTTTCTTTTGGATACTCAATAAGTATCCTCAAGTAAAAATCATCACTCAAAAGTTTCTACTAAAGGGCCACACGCATATGGAGGCGGATACTGTCCATGCACTGATAGAGCGGAAGAGAAAAAAACTTAACAACATGACAATTCTAACGCCCTGGGATTGGCAGCAGTTAGTCAGACAGACCTCAATGAAATATACTGTGCATAATATGGAACTGGAAGATTTTAAAAATTTTAGGTCTTTGTACGATGTCAAAACATGTGAAAATCCACCCTTTATTAATAGAAAAAAAGATGTCAACAAAGAACAAGTTCTTCTGTCAACCTGTGTTCAACTGCAAGTAAAACAGAACAGCATGGGAACTCTGTTTTTGAAAAGTAATTTCGCTGATGAAAACCAGGAGATTGACCTTGTTAGGTTTCGAAGGCGACCCCTTACATTGCCAAACGATTTGCAACTGGTAACACCAACTCCAATACCAATATCACAACAAAAGTATAATGATCTATTGGCATTACTACCATATGTTCCTACAGTTTGCCATGACTTTTATAAAAACTTAAAGCATACTAGTAATACCACTAGTGAGTACCCTGAAGGAGACTTACCTGATGATGACTGAGTTTTTTGCATCTAAAATACCATTTTAGTTGAATACATAGATGTATTATTTGTATTTGTAAAGAGAATTATAAATAAAATAGTTAAATACATTTTGTAAGTCAAATAGTATTGTGTTTGTTATTGAATATCCCACATTAGGTCTTATAGTACAATAACTTTATTAGAGGGATACAACACCATGTCCATTAAAAAGTGAAATAAACCGTAAAAAAGGTTTTTTTTTATTTTATAACAACTGCATGATGTAAATAACAATAAATAGAATGTTCTGGTAAAATATTGTTTCAACATCTCAATAAATAGCTGTGCCAATAACACTTTTTGTTGAAAAAAATGTTTAAAACTCCTCTCCTGTAAAGTTATGAAAATGGACATAGTGTTGTATCCCTCCGAGGTACAGATATATATATTTAAATTACATATGTATATTAATTTATATATAAATATTTTTTTACAAATATACATATTTTTTCTTTTTATATAATTAGAGGTGACAGAGCCTCGCGTAACATGTTAGGTCCCTTTATCGCTGTGTATGCTAGTGACTTTTCTGATAGGCCGCTCGCTTCATTGAGGTGTGCGGCTGCGCCCTCTATGTTAGACCGCTCGCTTTGTTAAGGTGTGCGGCTGCATTCTTTATGATAGACCGCTCGCTTCGTTGAGGTGTGCGGCGGCATTCTTTATGATAGGCTGCTCATGAAGTTTGAATACTGTCACCACCGTCATGGTCCCCAGGAAACGAGTCGTCTATCCACCACGGCCCTCAAGAAGCAAGTCATCTATCCACCACACCACCACGACCCCCAAGAAGCGAGTTGTCTATCCACCACACCATCACGACCCTCAAGACATGGGTTGTCTACCCACCACACCACCGTGGCCCCCAATAAGCGTGTCGTCTACCCGCCACACCACTGCAGTCTCCAGGAAGCGAGTCGTCTATCCACCACACCATCGTGACCCTCAAGAAGTGAGTCGTCCACCCACCATACCACAACGACCCCCAAGACCTGAGTCGTCTACCCACTGCACCACCGCGGCTCCTAGCATGGAATGCAAGAGCATGAAGTAGGGACCAGTCGGGGCATCTTGGCAGGGATTTGGGAAGACTTGGATAAAACCCCCTAGCATGGAATGCAAGAGCATGAAGTAGGAAAGTGATTAAAAACTATTTAAACAAAAATATTTTTAAAAAAATTAATTTTGAGATTTTTGAAAACAAAATGGTTACTGTCGAAGTGGAATGCAATGGCATGATGTTTATGTACTGACAACCAAGATGGCCACTGTCGAAGTGGAATACAAGAGCAGGAAAAATCTGTGATGACGTCATCGGCTCCGCGCGAAGACGCCCCCAGTCAGTCCCCAATCGCCCGCCAGGCGTCAGGTGTCCTAGAATTCCCCTTTTCCTACTACTATCAAGTAACTTTCAAAGACTTACTTTTAAATGTGTGTGGAATGTTCATTAAACAGACAATTTACCAAACCTTTATTTGCACCACTTTGTGTGGTACAATGGAAGCATTAGTATTAAAGTACAAAATTTACTATTTGTTCGTGGAGATCAGGGATATTCTCACACTTTGGACTGAAACGCACACTTCTTTGCATTAGTAATTTGCAGCTGTGCTGTCTTCTTCTGCCACTTCCGCAGACGTCTCTCGTTCACTGAAAATTCAAGTTGGCAGGCCTGTATTCATGCTGTTTGGTGAACTATACAACCTGCAACTTGAACTGCAAAGTGTAGTAATTTTACTTCCTCATTCCATTAGCTAAACTTGCTACTTTGACATGAGCATTGTGATCTCCCCCCCCCCCTGCCCAAAAACATTGTATAATCCACGAGTTTATAAATACTCGGCAAAGCGACCTTACTCTCTCGATATTCAACCACACACTGCAGACAGTGAGAACTAATTGCTCAAGGCCAATGACTTCTGTTAACAGAGAAGACAATTTTTTCCCTTATTTCTTCTATGGGTGGCCAAAACTGCATCGTTTGCTCGAAATTCTAGCATAAGCATTATGCGGAGATTTTAAAAAACCCTTTCATGGCTCTAAAAACAAGGGTGTGGGCATTATGTGATGGTGGGTATTAGGTGAGTAAATACAGTATGCTACTTCAAGTATAATGGAATGTTATATTCCCTCAACCAAACTGGTAGATGGTCACAAACCTGCATGGCTTATTACCTACCATTGTGTGCTGCTGCAAAATTATATCTCTAATGTTATTTCTAGGTTCAGGCATTGTAGCAATGATTTTTTATTGTGATACAAAATAAATCTACAAACAGATATTGAATCATGATAATGATCAACCATATCAATACATTTACTGGCGTGACGATCCTTCTCTCCAGCTCACAGTATTCCAACATACAGGCTCTCACCCTCACATATCAAGGCCTTCTGTACCCCACACTTATTGGCTTTTGATGACGTTCTCCACTACCCTTCGGCAAAAATTTTTCTCTTAAATCGCATATTTGTAGATAATGATGTGACTGGCACATTTTTGGTCTGTTGAAAAACCACGACTTCTCATTAAAGCCAATTGTAAATATTCTTGGTCTACGGAGAAATCCAGAAAGGGATACTTTGTCATACCACCTGAGTATGTCTTGGTGCTCGAACCGAATGCTCCGTCTTCATGCAGAATGCTCATGTATACGATCTAATGGGTTGGCTCTCTCCAGAGAGTATGTGGGAGAAAATTCTGATGCAGTGGCTGTCGATCCAAGGACTACGCCATGATGACCCCTTGCCATCACCAATAAAGGAGAAGTGGAACCAGTTCAACGATGGTTTAATAGAACTAGAAAACCTCACTCCACCATGTTTCTTATACCCTGATGTGGTCAGTGCAGACCTGCATGACTTCTTGGATGCTTCAGAGCAAGAATATGCAGCTGCTGTGTATCCAAGGAGTCAACACTCAAGGGAATGTGCGTGTGCATCATATTTTGGCCAAATCTTGAGTAGTACCATTGAATCAAGTCTCTCTCCTTCAACTTCGGTTGTGTTGTGCTTACTTATTGGCAAAATTGATGAAATATGCAACATTGTTGTTCACTTCTAGTCCAACATTTAAATGATGTCACTATTCATGCCTAGATCGATTCTAGTGTTTTTCTGATCTGGAAAACGACTCATGCTGGAAACCTACATTGTAAATCATGTAGCATAAATCCTGGAGTAGGTTTTCCTTCAGACCTGGTGATACACTACCACCAAAGATAACCCTGATGATTGTGCTACTTGTTACATATTTTCCACAGTGTTCTTTTCTCATGATGTGTGGTGGCATGGCCTTGGTTGGTTAGTAGTACCAACTAGTATTGTTATACTCACGAACGTACTGAGGAATTTCTATAGTTGCAGAAACTCTCATCATGACCCAAACTCACTTGTGTGATTGCCTACGTAATCTGATTCATCAAAAACAGTTGTAAGCACCCTCGTACCCATTGAACCTTATCGTTGGCAGAATTGAGGCAGACAACTTATCTAATGTGTAAATGTCTCCAACATGTATGTTTGTTTCCATGAGGACTTGAAACTGCTTGAGGGAGGGACACACTGATCCACACGGTTACATTTGGTAGCATTCTTCACCCACAGTATTTTCAGGGCAAATGGTTGTTTATCTAATGCAGATATTGCAATTTCAGCTAAACACACAATCATCCTGCTTAAACACCACCCAGCTGTCGAAGTTCTGGTAGAAAACTATAATTTGAAATACCTGCATGCTGCAAACTGTTACATTTCCTTTTGTCTCAATTTTGGGTTCTGTTGGCAGAGTCCTTGATTATATATATAGTTTTCAAATGTATGTGCTATTTTTTGTGTAAACCTGCCAACAATCCTCCACTTATGAGAAATTTTCCGGTGGAGCGTGTGACACAAGCAGGGTCCTCTCAACAGGCTGGAGTGGACTATGCCAGACCAATCTCCATATGATTCAACAAAGTGTCATAGCAAAACAGAAAAGGCTTATCAATCTGTTTTTATCTGTTTCTTCACCAAAACTGTTCACATTGAGATGGTTACCAACTTAACTGCAGGCAGTTTATTTGCTGCCCTTTTGTGTACCAGCATATTCTCTGACTGTGACACTAATTTTTTTGGTGCCTCAAGGCAGCTTCATCAGTCTTTTTACCCAGCTTCTCAGATTTTCATTTGTTCCACTCAATCAAGTTTCATTTTCTCCCTCCCACAAGTCCTCACAAGGGAGCATTGTGGGAAGCTGTACTGAAATCTGCTAAATACCACATCATGTGAACAATTAGCAATCAGAATGACTCTGGAAGAGCTCATGACATTTTACAAAACAGTTGAAACTGTTCTCAATTCAAGACCTTTAACACTTGAACCTGTTCTCAATTCATGGCCTTTAACACCACTGTCATCTGACCCATGTGATACTATATCTCTAACACTGGGGCATTTCCTTATTGGCAGGCCTCCTGGTGTCAGTACCCAGCCACATAAAGATGGCGATGATGGAGATATCTGTCCAGATGATGGAAAATTATTTTGGAATCATTGATACAAAGAGTATTTGCAGCATCCGTGGCACACACAACAACCATGACTCACTGTGGGTGATTCGGTTCTCGTTCGCAAGGAATTTGCACCACCCCTGGGCTGATGCTTCGCCAGAGTTGTTGAGCTGCATCCTCGAAAGGATGGCATTGTTTGAGTTACTCAAGTCCACACCCAAAAGGGACAATTGTGTTGGCCTGTCCATAAGTTGTACCGGCTGCCAGCATATTAATGGTACAAATTTTGTGACTGTAATATGTAAGTATAAGAGTACTTGTGCCCGTATTCTTGAGACACCTCATTTGGTCTCAGCACGAGTGGTATGGTCAACACTTTAATGCAAAAACTAATGGTACATCCATGAGGTAAAAGTGTGAGAATGAATACCTCGCTGCAAGTAGTTCCTGCAACCACAAAAAGGACCCAGTGGTTATCAAGATGACATCATGGTAAGTTGGTTCGTGTCAGCCTCTCTCTCGTTAGACATCCCGCAAGATAAATAGCATATTGCCTAGTTGTGATTCTTTATTTTTGTATTTATCGCAGTAGGATATAAATTGAAATTTGTTTCTTCAGTACTGTATATATTAACTTAAAATAGTTTTCTTCTGAGGGTGCCAGATTTGTTCTCAACCCACCAACCTGGGCATTGCCGCAGGTTTCATTTCAAGAGAATAAATATGCAATGAAGCTAAGTTTTTACTATGTTTCTGTATTGCAGTCCAATGGCTCAATAATTGTTAAGTTAATGATTTAAATTCTGTGGCCACGCAGTTAACAAGCTGGCCTCCTATCACTGTGATCTGGGTTCAATCTGCAGAAGATATCACACCATACTGTCCAACACACAAAATGTGGTGATTGTTGACGATGGCTATTAGATTTTCTCAGGGTACTCATATTCCCCACAACACAGCATCCCACTGCTATTCCTATGTGTCGGGATTGATCACAGAAGCATGTCGACTAAGCAGACATCACTCCCTACGTATAGTGCAATCACCTTAAGTTACAATGTTGGGTGCAATGTAAAAATTATATTTTCATACAGGTTCAAGCACAATACTTAAAACAAAAGTACTTGTGCTCAAATTATTAAACATATTTTGTACATTGCAATGATTTAAAAAAATTAAATGTAACCTGCATACTCTTGTTATGGATGTCTTTTTTCTGTCTGTCTTTGGCATAAGCATTCAACTCTGCATCACTGAGGTGCAAGGGTTCTATTTTGATGTCGGAAGCATCAAACTTGGGTGGGCAAGAAATGCTGGTTTTGTTACCAACGATGCCTCCAGTCAGTGGTACCACTTGGCCGAAGAGGTTGCCCGATGTTGCAAGCTGAACACACAAAACATAAAATAAACCATCAGAATGAGGAAACAAACTTAAATATTACTGTAATCATCACACCATTGCATTATAACCTACTCCTATTAATAAAAGTTTTGTTTATTTATATAAAACTATATGTAAAAGACACAACAGCAGTTTATTTATAAATACTAGTATCTTCTGTGTACTTCTCTGCAACAACCATGTAGTGAATACACAAGTCTCACAGGTTGAAATAAAAATTAATGATTTCATATTACATATCCATCAAGTAGTAAACGGTGACTCAAATTTTTCCATGGAAAAGTCCATTTTGTTAAGTGAAACTATAATGTATTAAGTCTGTCTTCACAAAAAAAGTACATTTCTGTAACACCTTAGATTACAGTTATACACTGAAGAGCCAAAAAAACTGGTACACCTGCCTAATATCGTGAAGGGCCCCCGCGAGCACGCAGAAGATGACATGGCATGGACTCGACTAATGTCTGAAGGTATGCAGGAGGCATTGAAATCTGCGCCAATTTGAGAAAGGGTTGCATGTCTGTCACGTATAATGATTCTCGTCAGTCGTAGTTTGTCCCGTTCGTTCACAATCTTTTTCCGGCAGCAGCGATGTCGAAGATTTGATGTTTTACCGGATTCCCAATATTCACGGTACACTCGTGAAATGGTCGTACGCAAAATCCAAATTTCATCGCTACCTCGGAGCTGCTATGTCCCATCTCTCATGCGCCGACTATAACACCCCGTTCAAACTCACTTAAATCTTGATAACCTGCCATTGTAGCAGCAGTAACCAATCTAGCAACTTTTCCAGACGCTTGTTGTCTTATATAGGCGCTGCCTACCGCATTTCGTTACTCTGATTGGTTCCATACCTCTGTTATTTGCATAAGCACGCCGATACCAGTTTTTTTGGCTCTCCAGTGTACCTTCGAGTGGAAAATCATATGCAGTGAACAATGACAGTGAATGGAAAAATATATGTTAATTAATAAAAGTAAAAGAAATTGGAAGGTTGGTTTTAAATTACCCAAATCAGCTTTTGACCATTACCAGTTTTCAAAATGCAATGATTCTCGTATTGGCACGATTACATGAGAAAACCATTCTTTAGTGAACCATATTTACCTTCATTACTGCCTTTTCAATACAACTTACTTATTGCAGATCCTTCAAAGTCTTGATATTATTTATCCACTTTTCTAAAGAGCTAATAAATACCCTGCCTCATTATTACTCACCACAAATTTTGTGAAGAACTTTACATTCAACATTCGACCTTGTTGACGAGTGAAGCCAAAGAACCCATGAAGCAATATCAATGCTCACAATAGCAAGCTTAAAAACCAGAGATTTTTATCCCTTATTACATTATTTATTAATGTTTACAGCTGTATTTCAACATGAAAATGTGTCTGGCTAACATTAGAATTAACATGGGCTTCAGAATTATGCACTCTATATTCGACAGGAGATTTTCATTGAAANGTGTCTGGCTAACATTAGAATTAACATGGGCTTCAGAATTATGCACTCTATATTCGACAGGAGATTTTCATTGAAAGATCTCTTTGATAATGTTTATGTGACTGACTCCAGTGTTTGTTTGCCTGTTTTAAAAACTCGTTTTTGTCTGATGTGCTTTTCTGGCTTAGTATATTTGCCTCTTATTTTGCCTTGCCCTCCAGACAACTACCAACAACATGCTAGTTTCAGTGTAAATTTTCTTCGTAAATGTATGAATGTGTCATAATACTGTAGGGTAGAGAACTTAAGTTTTCAGCGTCAGTTTATCTTGTATGTTTCTTTTTCTACATAACCCTTCAGCATTGCAACACACAATGCAGTCTTACATAATGTTTCCTTGAATTTGTAAAAANTTCTTTTTCTACATAACCCTTCAGCATTGCAACACACAATGCAGTCTTACATAATGTTTCCTTGAATTTGTAAAAATGATTTTTCCCTTCTTCCACATTCATGGTTTTTGCCATTTAAGGTATTTTAAATTGATTTTTTTTTGAAGGCATATGATTTTGTGTAGTCATGTTTTCCCTCACAAGGCAACTTTTGCAATAGGTGGGGTGTAGGATCCAAATATTTGCCTCTCCCTTGGTTGTGCATGCAACTATTATTCTTTGGTATGAAAACAATAGTTGTAAAGAACCCTAAAGGTATAGGTGCCAAGTTAATTTCAGATGATGTACTGTGTTTATGTTAAGGGTTTGTCTGCCTTGCTTCGATGTATATTGAAATATCTTTGAATGTTCTGATGAAGTTATGCTATCTCTTTTTTTGTAATAATGTTTTTTTTACAGTACAACAATTTAAAAAAATTATATAATTATCAAGTAAGTCTCTGTGAACTACTAATTTTTTGTTTCAATTGTTTCTGAAGTCTAATTGAATCATTTTCTAACCCACTAACAGCAACAGTGCATTTTGTAAGTTAAAAAAATGCATGTGTACACTTAATTTTTTCACTCCTGTGTGTAGGGACACGAAAAAAGTATCCATACTTTGTGGTATCGAGTACTTTTCCTTTCAATACCGATACTTTTGTACTCGATACTTTGTATTCGATACTTTTACTTAATGAGTACTTTTTGATAGGTATCATATCGAATAAATCTTAGAAGTTATCTACTTAAAACTTGGCTGTACGGCTCATGTTTATGGCAACGCCATCTAGTTGAATGATGAATCAAGTGTAATCTTAAAGTACTCACTATTATTCTGTGCTGTGTTTGTGTATTGATATTTGAGTCATAACTCATAATTAGAAGAATGCCGCCTGGTAAGAGTGAACTTTGGCAGTATTTTGTCAAGATTAACAACAACGAAGTGAAATGCAAGACTTGTTTCAAAACTATAAAAACGTCAGGGAATACATCAAACATGAATAAACATCTAAAGAAACACCCTAAACCTAATGCGTCAAGGTAATTTTTTTATAATTTTATGCTTCTTTGTAAACCTAACCTAAAATAAATCCATATTTCCTTTACTAATCCTACTAATATTATACATTTTGTGAAGATGTTTGGATGTTTGTCCGTGAATCACGCCTAAACGCCTTTGTTAGTAGCACTCGTTCTATTAAACTTTTGTTGGTGAAGTTGGCTTTTATTATATAATAAGCTTGTGGCATATTTAGTCTGTTTAGTACTTTTTGTCTTGGTTCTTTTTTCATATTGTATCTTGTGTGCCTTTAGGCAGCCTAAATTGTTTTCGTCCAATATGTGGTAGCTTGTAATTGGCGTATAGTTGCCTATACTTTTGTAAAAATTTTGTAAATGATGCTGTTAGCTTCCCAAATAAAATAAA
>NQII01000582.1:218771-270997 GCA_002778355.1 Clitarchus hookeri | reverse complement strand
CATAAGAAGTTGGCTCATACGAAAAAACGAAACAAAGCAACAAGTTCTTCATTACAGTCTGAAACTAAGGATGAAATAAGCCATTACTTATCTGCACAGGTTTCACCACTTTCCGTAGATCCTTTGAAACAATGGGAAGATATGGAAGTTGTTTTCCCAAAATTATACAAGTTGGCACGAGAATATTTATCAATTCCTGCGACGTCAGTCCCCTCAGAACGATTATTTTCTAAGGCAGGAAGTACCATAACAAAATCCCGAAATCAGTTATCGCCAAAACGGCTCGATAAACTTCTATTTTTAAGCGATTGTACGGAGGAATGGGAACTTTAATGATGTGTACCTAAAGTAATAAATAATTGTTTTTAAATAAACTTTATGATTTCTTGGGAATTTACGGTTGTTTTTTTTATTATTGTATTATATTTATGTACCATTTGTTTTTTCAGGTGTCTACTGAAGCTAAACTGACGTCACTGACTGACATTGATGTCATGACGTGAGTGTAGTTGTATGCGTATTAGGTTAGGCCCTAAGAAAAGTAAGTAGTAAGTACTCGATACTTTGAAGTATCGATACTTTTCTTTCGATTATTTACGAGTACGATACTTTTACTTCGATACTACTCATGAGTACAGTATCGATACTTTCTATTTGATACCGTGTCCCTACCTGTGTGATGTTCTTTGTAGTTCTGTTTGTTAACAATGTCATTTTATTTGAATTAATATAAATAATATGTCCAATGGGATAGCATAAGCTCCAACTTGCCTTGTGAAATGCTTGCTGATGAAATACTAAAACCTTTCAACATTAATAATTATTGGTTACATTTAGAGTTGCAGAACATTTTTTATTTGCTGTATTACTTAACATCTCCGCATGTAAATGAGTGTTTCTTGATTTTTATGTTACATTAAATGAAGAATTAATTTTTTTAAACAAGCCTTTACCTGAAGGAATTTACATTTTTCATTTACTCGTAGCAAACCCCCAGTAATGCAGAGGTTGGTTTGAACTACCAGTTTGCCATAAAGTCTAGCACCAGTGTTGTTTTGCTAATATACTCTTCTGCCTCGGCCAGTGTGTTGGCTGTCAACATTCTTTNATAAAGTCTAGCACCAGTGTTGTTTTGCTAATATACTCTTCTGCCTCGGCCAGTGTGTTGGCTGTCAACATTCTTTGCAAATAGGTTAATGCACACAATCAATGACTGCAAGGTTTTCAGTGCACGTGAGTAAAAATCCACATAGATTTTTTTAATGCAAAACTTTCACATCCAAAATGTTTGCGTCACATATTTTTTTTTAAATTTGGATAGAGTTATACAGGATTCAAACTTTTCTATTGATTTACATGTGTTAAGTTTTGTTTACAATTTTTTNAATTTGGATAGAGTTATACAGGATTCAAACTTTTCTATTGATTTACATGTGTTAAGTTTTGTTTACAATTTTTTTTTATATAACTATAATTTCCTGCATCCATTATGCATATTAGATGTAAAGCATAAACTTTTCATCTGCTACNATTTTTTTTATATAACTATAATTTCCTGCATCCATTATGCATATTAGATGTAAAGCATAAACTTTTCATCTGCTACTGTCACAGCCTGTATGCCATGAAAGTTGATTGTGATTTAATGAGACAGTTTTGGGAATTCCTCCTCCTTCCAAAAAAATTGTGGAATCACAAATGAAGCACTTGTAATGCAAATGAATTACGCAATTCATAATACAGTGGAGAGTCAAATGAAAGAAAATCTTAAAAATGTGCTTAACCTTTGAAACATTGAGCAATAATTCTGAAAGTTGACAACAGTAATACTCACAAGCTTGAAGAGTGACTGACAGGAGGCATGAAGACACAGGAACACTAAACAATGACTTAGTGTTGGTACAAAGATGGTTGCTTCACTTGCAACATACACCAAAAATAACAGCATTCTGTTGTTGTTTTTTGTGTATTGAAGGGATAAAACCCATCGAAATTCATTGAAGAATGGAACTTCTGTAAGATAATGCATGTTTGCTACTGCAGCAAATGTAAGACTGGAGTAGGAAGTTTGCAAATGTCATTAATTCTGTGGCAGATCCTTCTTTACCAGGTCATGCAAACCTAGTAGTGACACCAGAGACCATTGCAGCAGTTGAAACAAACGTGAAGCAAAATTGGTGGGCAACTGTGGATGAAATAGCCATATACATTGANGTGACACCAGAGACCATTGCAGCAGTTGAAACAAACGTGAAGCAAAATTGGTGGGCAACTGTGGATGAAATAGCCATATACATTGATATCAGTCACGGCTCAGCACACACAATCTGTTGCCATCATTTGTATTTCTTTCACTCACGCATCTAGTCCAATAGTCCAGCCTGCCAGCCGCACTCTTCACTGCTTGATACTCGCAGTGCAGATTTCCCTTCCACTCGTCACTTCTCTCGTCGCTAGTCTTCTATCGCTCGGAACTCAGCCACTCATTCACTCATCAACAACTCCCAACCCCGAGGCCCGTCGCACAATTTATACTCTGTTGGCCTTGACCTGGAAAGTTCTACGCACCCCGAGTCATACGGACAGAATATAGGGAAGTAAACAACTATAAAATTCCTCAGATAGACGCAGAAACTAAATACAACCAGGGTCAGCAACGCGCACTGTAAAAAGGATTAAAGTGTTAGCTCGTTTCTGTAACAGGCACATGGCCACCGGTCTATCGCTCACCTTTAATTTGAAACAATCCTTTGACTTGCTGCTGCCGCTATCATGTAACTGCTGTCCTTCACTTCCTATTGCTCACACGGGATGCGAAGCAGCAAGCACGTAACAACATTGATGTGCTGATGCAGATGAGGAACTTTAGCGAGATCACATTTTTACTGTCATTTCATTACAGAAGCACCTTTGTGTTGGCTTGCACGCCACCCTTTTCAGATTGGTCATGGGTTAGCAATTTTAATGTCAATTTTAGCATTTTTTAGTAATACTTCGTATGGGCTGGTTTGTGTGTGTAGCAAATAGGGTAGCTATCGTAATTGCGTTGCAGCATTCTAAATTCTCTGTCTGTTGCCCAGCCTAAATTATGTTTTGTATTAACTTACTCACTTCTTCACAGTTGCAGATGCCTGAACATAATTGTATTTGATTTAGCAATTTGTTCAATGACTTCGGAGTTTTGTTGATGATGATTGAGTGTGTATATTTGGTGCATTGGAGGTGAAATGGGACCAATTGCTTCTCGTGCTCATAGGTTTTCTGTAGTTTGCTATGATAATGCTTGCTGCCATTGACCTTCCAGTTTTTAGAGTATATTTTTAATTGAATTGTTTAAGATTCACATATTGTAATTTATAGAATTGCCTTTGATTATTTTTAAGTCTTTTTTAACATGTCATATATATTATATTTCATATATTTTATAGCTGCGACTTTGTTCAGCTCCACAAGAGTACCAGAATGCTTATTTTAATGTTCTTTTAGTGTGTGTGTCACCAGTTTTAATCATTATTCACTATTTTGGTATGGTTAAATGCCCTAAGAGGCTACCTGTTTTTAACCATTTGTAAATTTATTTGTAAGAAGGAAGTCTGTCCACCTGTTTGCCATGATATGTATCTATTTATTGTAATAATTATGTTTCATGTGTATGACTCTTCTTGACTTACGTCACAAGAAAATCGTACAATTGTTGACTATTATCTTATACTGTGACATTTTTATTTCATGTACTGCAGCTGAGATGACATCTGAAGTGGGATTCATGTGTACAACCTAAAGAAAGAAGAGTTAACATTTTTGCTCATTGATTGCGAGGTTTCCTTTTCTGCTGACGCTACGGTCACCAAGTTGCAGCATCTTGCTGTCACCATTTGGAGAAATCATTACAGAGGGATGAGTCATACTTTGGGTGAGGCGACCTTGGGGAGTGGCAGATCATTCACTAATAATTTTTCAGTCCATTAATTCTATACCTGTCCTTTCCCTTCCGGAGCCCCGTTCAGTGCAAATTTTTTTTATTTCAGTGGCACGCATTACTGATCTGCACTTATGTTATGATAAAACTTTATTGCGAGCTCTCTTGGTTAGGTGTGAATGTTATGCACTGCAGCTCGTAATTGAGGAAATTATTAGTTTACATGGGTCATTTGCTCATTTTCATCAAAATATCCTGGCACACGGAATGCCAGTGTGTATTAAACATACATGTACAGGTGATTTTTTACATCGTTTTCAAAGACCGGGTAAGCCTTTGCTCTAATTCGATGATTCTATAATGGCTCATGAACAGGCCTTGTATTTTGAATTATTGAGGTGGGCATTGTGAATATTGTTTTTGAAAATCTAGCATCCCACATGTGTATACTTTGTGTCTTGTTACCTGTCCCACGATCAATAATTGAATTAGGGTCTACGTACATTAGCAATTGAATTGGAGGGCCGGCTCCCTGCAGTGGCTGAGTATCAATAAGTTTTTTCCCCGCCTTCACACTCTCCGTTGGAAAGTGCGCATGACGGTAATTTTTTTCCATGTGCAATGGGCAAGAAAATCACCATTGTAGTAATTGTGCTGTGCGAGGTCATGTTGGTCATAATTGTCCTCACGACTGTGTTACCATGTCACAATGTGTTTTTGGTGTGGACAACCAGGAAATTTGCACGCTACATTCCAGCAGGCAGGAAACTAATAGCGGATAGAAATTTGTGTGGTATTTCCAGTTGTGGTTCAATTGAAATTTAAAAAGTGCATTTTGAAAAGAAGTGTTTAGTGAAGATTGTGTGTGGGGGTGCATTATATGTAGCGTTGGTTGATACCGGCACAACACACTGCATTGTCAGTTGGCAGTTTGTAAAATATTTTTACACAATACAGTGATTTCAGAGACATGCACTCGCCATGCTCCAGAATTCTTTGTACTGCTAATGAGGAAGTTTTCAAGGCCACCCAGGTCATCAATTTGCACTTCAAAATCTGCCATTTTTTTGGACCTTTCACTTGTAGGTACTTGTCATTCTCGGTTTAGACATTCTTGGGCATGCCCGGGCAGCAGTGAATTTGAACGATTTCACCTTGTATTTTGGTTTTGAACCTAATATTAAAATCAGTTTAGATTGCGGAGTATGTGCGAAACTCGCTAGTCAGAAATTATGTGTGGACACTGGGTTTCCTCCAGATGCTTCGTACCATTTGGCACTTCTGCGTGAAAAATTTAATGCTTTTATTACTATACAAAAATTGGGAAGTGTGAAATGCTGCTCCCTAATGGATTTTCTCTCAATGATGATGTTCCGGTTTGAGATCATCATTTCTTGATGTCGTCCACCAAAATTACAGGCATTTCACAATATCACACAATGGCACTTAAATGCAGGTGTGATAGTGCTCACCACCTCCGATTGTTGTTTGCCCAGTTTTCTGGTTAAAAAACAGGAAAGCTACAGGTATCAGCTCGTGGTAAATCACACTTTGGTAATAATAAAATACACAAAGATCAGTTTCCTTTACCTAAAGTTAACTGTGAATTGCAACAGTTGACTGTGAGTTACAACACTTGGGTCAAGATACGGTTTACTTGGTGTTGGACTTGAATAATGGTTTCCATCAATTTTTTTTAAACCCTTCTTGTAAAAAATATACTGTGTTCAGTATACCAAGGAACCAGTATGAGTTTACCAGGATTCCGATGGGGGCAAATTTCAGTAGTCAAGCATTGTCTCAGGTATTGGATCATGAGTTATCCGACTATGTACAAGTTTGTTTTCAACTATGTGGACGATGTGTTAGTATATAGCAAGAATTTTAAATCTCATTTCAATCACCTGTGTCAGGTTCTGCAGCAATTTCGCGAGGTAGGTTTGATAGTAAACCCAGATAAGGTGACCTTAGATGTGAACTAAGTAAAGTTTCTTGGTTATGCGATATGTCAGGGTAAGGTTTTAATTGATGCTGATCGGGTAGCACCAGTGGTAAATTTTACATGACCTTGCACTCTAAAGGCTGTACAGAAATTTTTGGGCCTAATGTGTTATTATTCAAGTTTTATTGAGCACAATTCCGAGATTGCAGCTCTGTTAAATAATTTTAAAAGTAAGAGTCGAATTTTAGGACCTGAACAAGAGCAAGCTTTCGTCACTATTAACAAAATTCTCATTACTCTGCCCATTATCACACTGCCAGATTTTACAAGTTTCGTGGTACAGGTAGACACTTCTTCCTTGGTGCTCGGTGCAGCCCTTGGTCAGTGGTTTTTGGGGATGTCCTTTGAGCCATTCCCTCCTCAATATTTACGGATTTCCTCTCCCTCCTTCCCACAGTGCCATTCATCTCAATTATGAGCCTTGGCATTTCGAAGTTCGCAAGCGTGAAGTTGACACACTTATACATAATACTTTAAGAAAATAATAAGTTTGCTGTGCTTTCTACAAGAGAATAAAATTTTGTGTAAAAATTTTGTTTTGGCAGACAGCAGCTAAGATATTACGCCTGCGATCTCGCTGATGCATCCTCCTACTCTGGGTGCCAAGACGTTGCTGGTCCACTAGGCACTGGTGCGTGTGTGTTGACCGTAGATTATCTTACTGGTGCACGAGTTGCGGTATTGTTTGGACATTTCCCAGGGAATCATTGTCCCCACTATTCATTAACTGAGATGATCATTGTATTGAACTGTTAACTATCAAATTGTTGCAGTTGTGAATATAACTATTCAAAATACTGGTTTTTCTTCTGTTTCTTCAAGATTCTTTGCTTCAAGAGTATTTGTTGTATGTGCACCTGTAACTGTGGCTACCCAAACATTTTTCTACTGTTTCTTCTTATCCATTGGTTGTGATATTTACTTGTGTTTTTATCAGACTTCATCTTTTGAACCAGGGCACCAGTTTTTAGAGGGGGAGATAAGTGGCGTGCTCTTCGTTAAGGCATTTTTGTAGTCACCACTCTGCTCATGTTTGGTCATGGTTTCTCTTCCTGTATTCCTCAACCTTATTCTCTTTGATCTCCCCCTCCCTCCTCGCATGCACATTCTGGTAGACGCAACTGCCTGCGAGTCTAATACAAGATGAGTTTTTGCTAGTTTGACATCACTTCATTTCTGGTGCACCTCTGTGTTGACCTGCATGGTGCCCTTTCCATGTTGGTCACGTATTAGCAATTTTAGTGTGAATTTTAGCATTCTAGCATTTTTGGTAATACTTAGTATGGGCTAGTTTGTGTGCAGCAAATAGGGTAGCTATCGTGATTTTGTTGTAGCATTCTAAATTCTATTTTGGTTGCCCAGCCAAAATTAAGTTTTGTGTTAACTTACCACTTCACAAATGCAGTTGCATTATCATAATTGTGTTTGATTTATTGTTTTGTTCACTGTTTTCAGAGTTTTGATGATCACACTTGACTTTGTCTACTGTGCATTAGAGATAAAATGGGACTGCTAGATCCTTGCGCTTGTAGGTTTGTTGTAATTTGCTGCCATTGATCTACCGGTTTTAGAGTAAGTTTTTAATTGACTTGTTTATGAGTCATATATTGTAATTATCAGAATTTACCTTGTTTATTTTTAAAAAATTTTTAATGTAGTATATAGTATGTTTTACAAATTTTATAGCTGTGGCTTTGTTCAACTCCACAAGAGTGCTCACATGGTTATTTTAATGTTCTTTTAATCTGTCTCATCAGTTTTAACCATTATTCTTTTTTGTGGTACAATTAAGCAAAAACTTAAATACTTGTTCAATGATTACAACTTGATTCACAAATAAAAAAATGGGACACACTTGAATGCACACCAGTCTACAACTAAGATATGATACACTATGCTTCAAATAGTTTCACCACCCATCTTAAATCATGTCAACTATTAGTTTACAGGCAGAGGGCAAATCTTGGTCACTGACCTCACAAGTTCACCATTAGGGGTTTAGTGTCACCACTCTTACTACACCATCATCCCCGGGATGTGTTTTGACAAATCTGGAAAGTTTCCATTTTAAAGGTGGTAAGTTCTAATCCTTCAACAGCACTAAAGCGTCCTTTTCCAAATTGGGTATTGCTATGTTCCACTTAAGTCTCTGATTTAACGTGTGGAGATATTCGCAGCTCCAACATCTCCAAATGGAGTGCTTTAGTTTTTTTACTAACTGCAATCGATCCAGATGATTCTCAACCAGATGCATCAAACTCGAAAGGATCATTAGAGAGAGGGCACAATGGTCTCAAGTTTAGAACGGCAGAGATCTCGGCGAAAGTGAGTATTTGCTCTCCAACAAGGGGCTTCATATACAGATTGACAGACTTAACTGCTGCCTCCCACAGATCACTAAACTGAGGACCAGCTGGTGGAATGAAATGCCACACCTTGTTCATGTCAGAAATGTGTTCTTGTAATGTCTGCCAGGCTGGTTCTGAGAAGAGTGCTTGACGTCTTCCCTGAGGTGTCTGTTAGAACCAATAAAGTTTTTGCCTTGGTCAGAAAAAATATCGCAGGGTGTTCCTCTCAAATATATAAAACCTATGCAAAGCAGCTAGAAAGGCGTCTGTACACAATGATGTCGCAAGCTCCAAATGTACTGCCTTGCTCGATATGCACACAAAGAGATGCAAGTAGCTCTTGTTGACTGGGGCCTTGCGTGTTTTAGTAGGCTTTGAAGAAAAAGGGTCTGCAAAGTCCACACCATTGTTCAGAAATGGCAGAACTTGTGAGAACTTAACCACAGGCAAATTTCCCATAAGTGGCACAGGAGGCTTAGCTATCAACTTGAAACACAGAATGCAATGGTGGATATGCTGCCGAATCTGACGTCTTGCACTTATCATCCAAAACTGCCTCTAGATGAGGGAATAGGTTGAATGAGGATCAGCATGAAGGTAGGCGACATGGTAGTAGTTGACGATAATGTACTGAAAGATGACATTTTGCAGGAAGCAACACTGGATGTGTGATCTCTTTAGACAATGCTGATTTTTCAGTCGGCCTGATGACTAAATGGAGATCTAGGAACGGACGCAAGCTCCACAGGCTAGCAGTACATTCATTGTACTTGAGAAGTTTAAGTTCCTCTGAAAAGTAGTGCATTTGTACAGCCTTGATCCAAAATACAACTGCTGACTGTATTTCCTCAAAGCTCAAAACTTTACGATTGCAGTGGAGTTGCTTTGTGAATGCATTCTTGGCTCTGAGCACCCATCCAGTTACTCGCTTGAGCTTTGAGAAGGAAGAAAATGTTTATAACAATTTCATCAGTTCATTCCTATTCTGTTTGCAGAACGGACAAACAAAAAATAGCATTTCAGTGATATTTTCTAAAATCTGTATAAAGTTTATTTGAATTAGGAACAATGTCAGCTAGGGCTCATTTTAAAGCTTAAGGAATGTACTTTTTTGTTTAGCTTAAGTTAGGTTTAAGTTAAGCCTAAGCAGAGATTTTGGGGCTTACATTGTAGTTTATCAAGCTATTTTTTTTTAAGATTTTTAGACAAAAAAAATTTAGGATTAAAAGTAACAAGCTAGTATTTTTACCTTTTAAACTTATGTCTGAGTAGTATGTGCAGAAAAAAATTTGAGCAGTTACTGATAATCCTTTAACCTACAAAAATTGCATGAATTTTGAAAATTTTTGAAAATTGACATTTTCAGAGCTCAGAAAATACATATGGGGTAGGTTTTAAAATTTCAAAATGCTAAAATACCAAGTCGCTTCAGAGTACTTTAAAACTAAAAAAAAATCATGTAGTTACTCCCATGGGTTTAGGTGCCACGCCACGCGCCTTTGAATTAACTGTAAAACAGCAGTTACTTAGCTAACTGTAATGTACATGATGGCAAGCAGATGGGATATTTATCACATGAAGCAAAATTCAGGTTTTTAAAAACATATTAATTATTGTTTAGATATAAATTACTAACAATTTTGGTTTTACATTTATTTTGTTGCCATACATGCATTCAGAAGAGTTGACAGTTACTCATTCACCTGTGGTGAGATGATGTGACATCTTCCAGTGGCTGCCATGGACAACTCTCTGGGGGAGAAAATACTAAGAATGTTCTTTTCCTGGACCCATGTGTTGTTGTTACAAGTTGATGTCTTGAAAGAGGTGCCAGGGCTTTAAGGATGGAAAAAGTGAATCCTATATTAGTCTTCAGTATCGTGAACTTTTACTTCCCCACCATTCTGTATCATACACACAGCACACGTAATCCCTCAGTTTTGGCTGCAGTTTTGTATGATTTTGAACTTCAACTTCCTTATTGACTGTAGCAGTTTTATATTGCACTGAAAGGGATGTTACACAGACGTGAAGAACACTTTAGCCGACTGGAATAAAAATATGTTATGTTCGTGTTTGCGGTATTGAAATGGTGAGTTGGAAACTTGTCTGCAGTTGTTCAACCTCTTAACCATCTTGATTTGAACAGAACAGAAAATCTAATGTTCTTTATATTGTCTGCACAAAACTTGAACATATCTAGGGGAGTGATGATATGGTTTTCTACAGTCATCTGAAAACTTGCCTTTCTCACAATTCTTTTAACTGTCCCACCAATTCCATCACATGGTCCCTTGCCATGACATGTGGCAAAAAAATATGCCATTCTGCTTGAACTCAGAAATCATCTTCATGGTGATACAGATTTATAAAATTGTTCTTGTTTTTGTACCGGGTCACCAAACCATCAGGAAAGTAAATAACTTTTTTCACTTGGGGAAGGAAATATTTTAGACTGACCCTAAGCAATTTTTGAAAGGCATAGAAAGGCAGTGGTGTTGCGTTCCAATGAATCGCTGATAATGCAAAAGCAATGGTTCCTTAACTCTCCATCTTCTTTAAAGTATAACATAAAGGGATGTATGGTTGCCAGGTTACTAGACCAATGATAGGATTGTAGCTCATCTTCTACAACAAAAGAAAAATTTTCAGAAAAATCTCCCATTAGTATGCATTCTTCCTCCAGCAGAGTTGTCTTCTTTGTGTTCAAGAATTCTGTTATTGCAATATNCATAAAGGGATGTATGGTTGCCAGGTTACTAGACCAATGATAGGATTGTAGCTCATCTTCTACAACAAAAGAAAAATCTCCCATTAGTATGCATTCTTCCTCCAGCAGAGTTGTCTTCTTTGTCTTCAAGAATTCTGTTATTGCAATAAAATGGTGGCCTTGAAGTTGCTCAAACCTTTACACTAGCTTATCAAAACACTCTTCGAATGGAAGAACACAGGTAGACAGCTCACGAAACATATGAATTATATTTATTATAATTGTTTTCAAAAGCATGTAGCAGTGTTGACCTCTTATCGTTTCCCACACACTTCGCGATGGTAATTTTTCGCCTAACATAGCGTACCGAGCTCGATGCTAGTATAATTTTTTATGCATAGGACAGTTTCATATTGTTTACTCATACGATTTCACTGGCCCTCGTATTAGGTTGTCAGTGTTTATTTATACTAACACGCCCGTGTTTTAATGTATCNCCGAGCTCGATGCTAGTATAATTTTTTATGCATAGGACAGTTTCATATTGTTTACTCATACGATTTCACTGGCCCTCATATTAGGTTGTCAGTGTTTATTTATACTCACACGCCCGTGTTTTAATGTATTCCTCCTTGTCTATGTTAACATTGCAATTATATATGCCTCTATTTTTTCATTCTGTCTGGTTGTTAAGGGCTACCCNCCCTCCTTGTCTATGTTAACATTGCAATTATATATGCCTCTATTTTTTCATTCTGTCTGGTTGTTAAGGGCTACCCATGTTAGCAATGACTCAAGCTGCAGACCCATGTGTAGGATTGACAATGATCGTTTATATAATCATATAAGTTTTTTTTACAGTTACCAGGACTATGTACATTGTGCATGTATCACATTTGCATATATCTTGCTTTTAACATATCACGGTTTGTTGTAAGTTAACCATGCTGAATTTTATTTACATAAACGTTTTCACATTTATTTATCCAGTCTGGATGTTATTGGTCGGTTAAGGGATGCTAGCTGACGCTAAGAGGAGGATCGAGTTGGTAGACACTTGCACTATCTTGTGACAATGATGGTGGTGGTGATGTTAAGAATTTGGTGTCTGTATCTTAAATGGTTCGGAAATTATGACCAACTATGCCTAAAAGTACACATAGGGCATAAATGACACTGTGATAATTTTCCTTGTTGGAGGTGATGTCTATGTTACTAATTTGACGACTTTATCTTAAACGATTAGGGAATTACGGGTCAACTATGCTTATAAGTACACATAGGGTGCAAGAGCTTGGAACAAGGTATTCGAATTCTGGAAGACTTGGAGAAAACCTCCTCGCTCAAAATCCAAGAGCATGGAACAAGGCATTTGAATTCAGGAAGACTCGGAGAAAAACCCCTTGCATGGAATGCAAGAGCATGAAGTAGGAACAAGTCAGGGTGTCATGCCAGGGATTTGGGAAGACACGGAGAAAACCCCCTCGCATGGACTGCAAGAGCATGAAGTACGGACCAGTTGGTGCATCCCTTTCGAGAGCCTTCGCATAGCCAATCAGAGGCGAGTTCCTTTATATATATATATATATATTCAGGGTGCCATGGCAGGGACTTGCTGGGGCGAGGAGGTGTGCGTGGGGCATCCTGGCTGGGGCTGGAAGGGGGGGAAATGACCTCCGTCGGTATTGGCTGACAAAATGGCCGCCCGACCTGTTGGAGCATTGTGTGGTAGGGAACGAGATCTAGGTCAGTGCATCTTAGCAGGGACTGGCAGAAAAAAAAATTAATGCAGTTGGTACTGGCTGACAAAATGGGGTGCCATGGCAGGGACTTGAAAGAGAAAGAAATGAGAAAATAAAATTGAAAATGTAAGAGCATGAACAAGTTATTCGAATTTGGGAAGACTCTGAGAAAATGCCCTAGCATGGAATGCAAGAGCATGAAGTACAAGATCTAGTATGAAAGAATTAAATAATAATANCTCTGAGAAAATACCCTAGCATGGAATGCAAGAGCATGAAGTACAAGATCTAGTATGAAAGAATTAAATAATAATAATAGCATTTAGAAGCATACAAAGAAACGTCCCTCCCACTAGAAACAAGGTATTCACATTTGGGAAGACNAAATAATAATAGCATTTAGAAGCATACAAAGAAACGTCCCTCCCACTAGAAACAAGGTATTCACATTTGGGAAGACACTGAGAAAACCCCCTTGCATGAAATGCAAGAGCATGAAGTAGGGATCAAGATTAGATGCTACCGGACAGGAATGACTGGGCAGGATGCATGGTACTGGCTGGCAAAATGGCCATCATCAGGAAGGAATGCAAGATGTTTTACTCGTGACATCATCCAAGATGGCCACAGCTAGTCCTGTCGACCCACACCCCTGTTTTACAATCCCCCATTCCTAACTACTCACCTGATAATTCCAATCTAGGAACAGATAAGGTTTTCAAGGGAACAATTTTTGATATGGCTTTTACCAGATGGGTAGAGACAGTACCATAAGCATCAACAAGTCTTGGATATATCACAGCAGCATATGAATTTTCTGAGGCATCACGATAACCATGAAACTGAAGATTGCACTCATAATTTAAATGGACACATCATGGAATCCGCACCTCAGCAAGGGAAGTTAACGAAGTCCTGAAACGTACCCAATGATGTGTAATTTCTTCGGGAACTGGCTGACTACACTCTAAATCCAGCGTCCACAAAGTTTGCAGCAAAATTTTCACCTACACTATAACTGGCAACACCCAACCACAAGGGTCAAAGAGCCTTGCAATGGTTCACAAGATTCCTCGATTGGTAATAGATAGTTAGGGTACATTGATATCATAAGTGAACTTGTCAGTTATGGGACACCAGTGAACACCTAGCTAACACTTTAATTGCTGGGCTTGTGTCTTGGTCAAAGCTTCTGAGAACCTCACATTGCTCAAATGGCATATCTTCTAAGACATAATGGTTAATTACAAGACCATTTTCTTAGCTCAAAACCTACTTTTTCTAGCAAAGACACAAGCTCCAAATTCTGTTGTAAAGCCTCTTCTACAGAGTTGGCCACAGTAACTATGTCATCAACAAAGACATATCTTAACAATACTTGTGTTGCTTGAGGAACACTATGAGTTTCTTCAAGTGCCAGCTGCTGTAAATGTAAAGTCTTCAAAGTCTGGTAAAGCAAAGATGCAGATCCATTTTCACATACATCGCTAGGCACTATGGTGGAGCTTCAAACAATCAAACCACAGAGACTGGTTTTCAACTAACTTAATTCTGTCATCAACTGGTTATGACAGAAACTGCTCACATTTATGCAGAGCATAATTTTCCTTGCATAATGTGCAACTTGCAACACCTTCCACTGCAATTAGTGTTGTGCTTTGACTACTTGTTGACTGTCCACTAGGTTTCACACCGGAGGATGGTGACTTGTAGGTTCGATTTACAAAGACCTTAGTCATAAGATGCACCCTGAGAGCTAAGTAGTTGTACATTTTCACTTTCAACAGTACGCCACTCCAAAAATTTTAGAAGATCATCCCATATAGGGAGATCTTGTTCTATTGACATTTCAAAGGCCTGGCGTAACTACACACAAAGTTTTTCAAGCAAAATGTGCAATAAAAGTAATCTCCATTCTGAGAGAGGGAAATTATCAGCCCTTAGTGCATTTAAAGTTTCCTGAACTATACTGCAAAAGCATGACAATAATTCTGTGGAGTTGCCATACACAGCTGGTAAATGCAGAATTTTCTCAACAAGAATAGTGGCAGTAAACCTCAAGTTTTTGTATATTTTCTCCAATAAAAACAAAATCATATGATAATTCTCATTTTTAAGTGGTAGGTTACTTACTAGAAGGGGTGTGCAAAGGTTTGCATTATCAAAGTCGAATCAAAGACTTTTGTACCTTCGACTTCATCTTAGAATTAAAAAATCTTATAGTGAAAAGTCAAAGATTTTCACCAAGTGTATTTTCCACTGGAACTAGTATCAAAACCAGCAGCCAGTATCACTAATAGGGGTGTGCGGTATTCGAAAATTCATATAGTTACGAATAGTAGTTTACGAATTATTCACATTCGAACTTTGAATATCTTATGCGAAAATTGCAAATAATTTACATTTGAGTGGTTGTAGAGCTGTGCCCGCCTTTATGAACTTTGAAAGTTTTCCAGTGTAAGGAAGCACGTCTGGAAATGCCTCAGTGGAAAAGATGCTCAACTTCCACTATCTTTCAAACAAAGTTTGTAGCCTGTAAACCACACGCTGTGGAAAACCCTTGTGTAGTGGTGTCAAGCCAATCCTCCTAGCCAGTGTTCTGGAGATCAAAGAGAGACACACCAGTGGAATGGCTGCTTAATAGGAGGGTGACCGACCATAACACAACACAAATGCTATGTGGATTTTCTGTCTCAAAAAATTCATGTTTCTTTGCCTTTATAATTTTGACATGGTTATTTTGTCTTTATGCTATTATTATCTAGATATTTTGCACCCAGCCACACCAGCAAACAAGATGTTCAAGTCTGGATGATGATCAAGTCTGTATGCATTGCTCGTCAATATGCATGATCAGTTTTTTATTTTGGTCCCTTGAAAAACTATTCATACAGGTTACAATGTATTTCAGTTTGACTTACGTTTATATTTAAAAACTTTTTATTATGTTTTTCAGTTATAAAATATTTTCCCACAGGTTAAGAGATATTATATATAACATGTTTATTATATTTTATTAAAGATTTGTTATATAAAGTACTCTGCACATGTAAATTTGGTATATCAGTTTTGTATATTATTTCAAGACTTGTACACATGAAGTTTCCCCAATATAGTGAACATAGAATGTGTTCCCTTCATATTCATTATAAAAAATATTCTATTATCTATTATATTTACGATTTTATTTGTATCATTTTTCATGTTAAAAATTTACTCTGTGACATGCATTTATTTTGAATCTTCCTGTTCTTAAACAAATATTTAATACCAACCCAAATGTGTATCAAAGAACCCAAGTTTAAAATTATAAATTAGCCTACATTTTGATTTTTGAAAAGAACTAGGTTTTGAGAGTAGATATTTTGCAAGTAACATTAATCTTGTTCATTGGAGAACCAATGCATATATAAAAAAACACCATTTTTGTTTCAAACCTGTTACTTGACTGTCAACAGCAACAAAACATGTAAATAACCTTACGCATGCTTACCGTTTTCTTAGTTTGGTATTAAGTATTTATAAGGATGTAGACCCATTTTTTTTTTAATTTTTGTCTTCATTTGAACTTGCGTAGTTTGTTGTATTAGTCTAGTTACTTTTTGGACACTGTAAAATGAAATAAGTTAAAATTTGCTTTTAATTGTTCTCCACTTCACCAACACCATTGTTTAAAGTATTATAGTAACCTAAATTCAACTTAAATGTAAACAAAAAGCTTTTTTATACATTGGCAGCACATCAGTGAATCGGCATTAGAGAATCTGCACATCTGTGATTTCGTACATCAGCACAATTTTGTGAATCGGCACAGCTCTAGTTATTTGATTGACTTTTTATTCCCACTCATTTGAAGATGTTCATTAAAAATTTTATTCCATAGTTATTAGAGCTGGACCATTACTAATCAGGATCACTAGTCATTTTTACGAATGTTTACCATTTCATACGGCGNAATTCATACGGCGGCAAATCAACCATCAGTAGATCCCAGTGGTGGTATGATACAGAATAATTTGTTTAGAAATGTGATAAAAACCATAACTATAAAGAAAAACCATTACAAACTCATTTATTTTCACTGAAGCATTTACCGAAAGAGTACGTATATGTTTTTTATTGTTTACAGCCAAAGAAATAGGCATGTAGGCCTAAACGTTATGTTGCTGTGGTTGTGCACTACCATCACTTTATTCACATACCACATGGCCCCGTACAACGAGCACATGCTTTTTTTTTTTTTTTTTTTTTTTTTTNTTTTTTTTTTTTGTAATTTCAGGGAAATTATTGTGCTTTATTACTGCAAATACATTCAAAATTATGCAATTTCAGTACACTGATAAAAGCATGAGACAGCGACAAGGTGGAAACGAATAATACCAACATGGTGTGGTGTCATACCTGTGTTGGAACGCGAACTAACAGCGCTAGTAATATCGCAAGCCGGTTCCAAGAGTTTACAATAGAGTTTCATCTACTATAATTTAACTTAAGGTAAACAAATTCCGTTACTGAGTTATGACAGTGGTAGCAAAAAAGTTTGCGTTTTGTTAGCAAATAGCACTACAANGGTAAACAAATTCCGTTACTGAGTTATGACAGTGGTAGCAAAAAAGTTTGCGTTTTGTTAGCAAATAGCACTACAAGTACAACTGCCCGCAACAAACCTCAGCATTTGTAGAATCTACTACAAATTTAACCAAAAAGATACACCTATTTAAACTTACGGCAGTATTACTGCTGAAAATAAAAATNGGTAAACAAATTCCGTTACTGAGTTATGACAGTGGTAGCAAAAAAGTTTGCGTTTTGTTAGCAAATAGCACTACAACTACAACTGCCCGCAACAAACCTCAGCATTTGCAGAATCTACTACAAATTTAACCAAAAAGATACACCTATTTAAACTTACGGCAGTATTACTGCTGAAAATAAAAATGCAACACCATGGAAATAAATTCTTCCCTGATAAATCTTTCATTTGTAGTGATAACACATGCACATTATCATAGTTTTGTCACAATGTCTTTCTCACATCTTCATACTTCACACAAAAATAGTTTACATATATATATATACACTGAAGAGCCAAAAAAAAAACTGGTACACCTGCCTAATATTGTGTAGGGCCCCCCTGAGCACGCAGAAGTGATGCAAGACGATGTGGCATGGACTCAGCTAATGTCTGAAGGTCTGCAGGAGGCAGTTCACACCATGAATCCTGCAGGGTAGTCCACACATCCAATATGAGACAATTTGAGAAAGGGTTGCGCGTCTGTCACATTTAATGATTCTCGTCAGTCGTCGCTTGTCCCGTTCTTTCACAATATTTTTCCAGCTGCAGCGATGTCGAAATTGTGATGTTTTACCGGATTCCCGATATTCACGGTACACTCGTGAACTTTCAAATGTTATTGCTACCTCGGAGATGCTATGTCCCATCTCTCGTGCGCCGACTATAACACCATGATCAAACTCACTTAAATCTTGATAACCTGCCATTGTATCAGCAGTAACCGATCTAGCTGCCGACCGCATCGCATTACTCTGATTGGTTCCATACCTCTGTTATTTGCATACGCACACCTATACCAGTTTTTATGGCTCTTCAGTGTATATAGCATGCATTATTTATTAATAGTTACATTTCGCAGCTTTTTAGCAGAATATGATCTTGTAAAAATTATATACTGCACTTCAAGATGCAAGTTTATTTAAGTTTATTTGCATTCCGAAGCGTAATTAATCATTGCAAGGTAAACATCGCTATGTAAAACAAAATCAAACCTACAAACATATCACTGTTAATTCATAACTAAAAAAAATATAGCTATGACTTGCCTTAGCATTAAAAAATTTCTTCAAAACTGTAATAAGTTTTATTTTGGGAAGTGCGCAATTGTGTCTTTGAGCATCGCAATGTTGACACATCTACATGGTTAATGTTACAATCATGGTTACATTGCATATAAATGTTTACGTAGATATTCCATGAAAAAAACTGGATGAAACGATACTGCTTCTTATTAATATACTTTCACATTATCTCTACAAGACATCAATATTTATGAAATGATCAAACGGAACATATAAAATGGATGCCATTTTCCTCTGCACGGTTGATGGCAGTCCCAGCAACATTTATGAAGAAGCAAAAACATTCCACACGTGCTGTTCATTCTTTTTCTCCCTCCCTCTCGCGCCGTTTTTCCGGGCTTCCCCCTGGGCTTTTGAGCTCGCTGTTGCTACTTTTGTTGACGTGCGATAGATATGTATGTTCATTTCCGCAAAGAGTAATTTTTACATTTTCACTTAGTGAGCATATGTAAACAGTTTTTAGTGATTAGCAAAAATTCACAGCATTGCACACAACTGCCAAATCGGAATGTTGTATATGATTTCATAGAGAGAAAGAGTGATCATACTACTTGCACATGCAAAGTTTGCAAGAAAGTGTTATCCATGCCACAATGAAAGTACAGTAATAGTAATAAATAATTGTAAACACAACAGAAACACACAGAGGAATGTAAATACATTGTTCTCATATCCACGTTTATTTTACAGGTTTCCTAGAAACTTTCTTTCTAAATAACCGGTTATAAATGCCAGCATAAATAGTTTTTCATATATCTCTTTTAATGGATTATGTACTCATGTATTTTTTTTTTTCAAATTGTCATTGAGGATTGTTATCTTGTTTTTTTCGGATTGTCGTTGAGGCCCGTTACCGTTTTTTTTTTTGGATTGTCATTGAGGGCCGTTATCCTGTTATCCATAATTATGTGCAACAATGTCATAACAGTTAACGAATTTATCACGCACAGGAGTTGGGCTAATGTACGACCACAGCTGATACGTCTTTTTGGAAGAATTGCACACTTTACTTGTAAGCAGTGAAAGTTGAGCCTCTCTTGCTTTGAGACCCTAATGCCACCACCCCCTAGCAAGATTATTATCTAGCGTGATATTGACAAGGGTCCTTGGAGGAGGAAAGGGAAAAGGCCAAATGTTGATAGTCATCCACTGAAATCACTGTGAGGTGGTGGCGCGAAATGGGACTGGATATATGGAGTATAAAATATTCAATGATTATGACTTGGATTCACATTTTGTTTGCCCGATCAAAACACGTTTTAGCGACACTTATTCATTCATACAACACGTCCGCCATCTTGCTTCACACTGTCCTTCCAATGTTTACATTCCCATAGTTCATAGTAACGTGATTCATTGCAAAACACATACGAAAGTTAGGCCTAACCTAACTGATGGTCAAAATACATAATGTCGTTTACTGTACTATATTATAAAAACAAAACAAAAATATTTAATGGGAAAGATGTTGCATGTAAGGGCTAAAGCTGAACTGTTAATTATGGCCAAAAATGTAAATTTATTTTCTTATGGTTATTTTCTCAATGGTCACAAACAAAATGTTAAGTAAGGGTGGAAATTGGTTTTTTCATGATCACTTCATTTCATCTAGAGGTTTCTTTCCTACACACAAATGGTTTCCTCAAAAAGTGTTGAATGTAGCCAATATAGGATATTATCTTGATGATCCATCATTGAGCCATTTTTTACTTAGGCTCATTATTGTGTTGCTTTATGTATGATTTTTTTCCAACCTTGTAGGTTAGCACAGTATTNCCATTTTTTACTTAGGCTCATTATTGTGTTGCTTTATGTATGATTTTTTTCCAACCTTGTAGGTTAGCACAGTATTCGATTACAATTTATATTCAGGCAAATTTCAACAGTTGGTTACTTGTTTCATCCAAATCAATCATGCATAGGTCTGCCTAGGACCATTTCAAATTTAGGATCTCATGAATAAGTGATATTTAGTGTGTGCGCATGTGCATAACTTTTTCTTAGAAATTACAGTGTTATTTAATGGCAAGTGTTTTTATATTTGTTCTTCCAACTACACTCAAAGGGATTTTTTTTTTTTTTTTTATGTGGGTTNCTTAATGGCAAGTGTTTTTATATTTGTTCTTCCAACTACACTCAAAGGGATTTTTTTTTTTTTTTTTATGTGGGTTTCACGAAGGAAGAAAGCCACTTTGCACTTGCCAATGTCATTAAAGCATTTTTATTTACATCTACTTTTTTTTAATTGGTCTCATGTTAGAGCAGCTTGTTTGTAGTACTACTGCACATACAAACCATTTCACAATATCCATTTTCTAAACACTGTCGGAATATTTAGATGGCATTTCCGCTTACCTGCCTGGTTGGCATGTACAAAATGCCAAAAAGCGACAGACAGTTTCCTGCTGCTCGTTTTTATGGCATGAGGGGGAGAGGAAGTGATCGGCATGAGAAAGCAGGAGCAACACTCAAACCCTGCTCCCAGACCACGAATACTCACTGACCTTCCCTCTTCACCCCCATTGTGATTTTGGGTGTGCAGTGTGTATTGCTTGTTACTGCCTCAGAACAACTGGTACTAAAAGTATGTAACAGCCTTACAAAAGCCCATCTCTATACAAATGGAAAACCCCAGACAATAGAATTTTTGTACAGCGGTTAAGAAAATTGTCAAAAAAATTCCACTCAATTTAAATTGCAATGTAAGAAGCTATAATTGGCAAGGGATTAATGTACAGGTGTATGTAAATGCTCTGTTAACACCAGCAATGGCTTAGAATGACACGTGCCAAGGCCTGTAGTAAAATTGTTTTACCTCGCTTTTGTTCAGGGATATGCAATAAAAAATAAACTAGGTATGAAGATATAATACTACCTACCTGAAACTGCCCACAATCCAATTATTTGTAACATTTTATTTATGATGATGGTTTAACCTTTTAATGAATTACAAATTGTAACTCACAATATTTGAACATGCAAATTTTCAATGTGAAACTACTCTTTCCTCACATTTTTTTATACGCATAATGAATTGCCATGTAAAATTTTTTAACACAATTATGCGCAGTTACGACTATATAGACCTTTGTCTGCTGAACTACAGTTAAAAACTTAAGGTTATGATGCAATGTTTCTATATGTTTAATGCCAAAACTGTCCCATTATTTTTCTGAATAGCATTTGTTTGTTTTCTGATCATATGATAAGGTGTGCTGCTGATAATATTTTATCCTAGTTGACATCTAACAACACTTGTTTAGTTACTTTTGTATTTTGTGCCTGTATTTAACATTCAGTCTTGTAATGAAGAAAATTGTATGTAACAGTGATCTTAAAGTTGTAGAAGCTTGTGATAAACTATTTGAAAGCATTGTAAACATTTAGAATGGCGAAAGTGACAGCCTGATTCTGTAAAACCAGTTAAAAAAATAAACTTATCACAAAAATACTTGTTAAGCAGCAAAATTTGCAGAAAAGCTTCAAAATACCCATAATTACAGTTAAAATACACTGCTGGCCATTAAAAATGCTACACCAAGAAAGACATAAGCTATCACAAAATGATTGATTGGACAGAATCCCCATTATACACAGGTGATATGATTACTCTGCAGCTCAGTATAAAGTACAGAATATGAGGGGAAGTCGGTACTAAGTGGCCCAACCACAAGCAGCAATAACTGCTGCAACACGATGTGGCATTGAGAGGAATAGACTTTGGATGTCCGTCTGTGGTATCTCCACCCATGCTGCTTCGTTGTGGCCAAGGTTGTCCTGTGGCAGGTTAGTTGGAATCTNTTGCAGCTCAGTATAAAGTACAGAATATGAGGGGAAGTCGGTACTAAGTGGCTCAACCACAAGCAGCAATAACTGCTGCAACACGATGTGGCATTGAGAGGAATAGACTTTGCATGTCCGTCTGTGGTATCTCCACCCATGCTGCTTCGTTGTGGCCAAGGTTGTCCTGTGGCAGGTTAGTTGGAATCTGACAATGGCCAACACATTATAGATCCAGTAAATGCGCAGGCCAAGGCAGCAGTGTGATATGGTGGTCATCCAGAAAACATCAGATGATTTGTGCCACATGTGGTTGTGCATTACCCTGTTAGTACAAGGCCCCAGGCTGGCCCTGAAATTTAGGAACAACAGGATACACCACCTCCGTGATATAACAGTTGCTGGCCAGTGTATCAGTGATAGAGACTAGGTACAAATGGACTGGAATTCGATGGCACACCGTACCATAACTCCAGGTGCTGGGCTAGTATGATGACAAATAATGCAGGACTCTGCCAGACATGTGCAACGGTACCACCAGACATGGATGCGATCATCATGGTGCTGCAAGCAGAAGTGGGATTCATCTGAGCAGAAAACTGCATGTCATTCATTTCTCCAGGTCCAAAGTTTCTAGCACCATTGCAGCCACAGATGCCTGTGGTGAGCAGCCATTAGTGAGCAGCCAGTGGTAGCCGCAGTAATGGATGCTTGGACAAGATACCCTGACGATGCATATGATAACAAACCGCGCATATGGACACAGGTTGAAATGCCACATGCCTGAACTCCTAAGCGAGGGTGTTTGATGTGGCTGTACAGTCCATAATCGCCACGCATCAGAGGTCTGTCCTCATGCTCGTTGTTGCAAAGGAGCCGTGACTTCCTGCATGTCTCCTCGACCCAAAGATCACATATCTGCTTCACTACGATTGCATTTCTTCCAACAAGAGAACCAATTTTGCGGTAGGATAATCCACAATCCTGATAGGCCACGATTCTCACACCAGCAAAGGTGGAAACCTGTTTGTATGGTTCTCATGTTGGACACAGCATGCTTACACTGTCTGTGCATACGAACGGTGGAAAAACACAATGCCACTACCTCTCAGCAGCTCCCTGAATTCCATTTACGTACTGCGTATCACCATTGGTGCACATGCTGAGCTACTCAGCTAAACAACTAATCACATCATTGTCCTACCATGCTCTACACATTCCCTTAATGTGGGGTCCTTCAGAGGCATTCTTCTTGCTGTTACAATTTTAATGACTAGCAGTTTAAACACATATTGCTAACATTGACTAAGTAACACTAAGTCTACATCCACACTTTGTGCATAATCTATCTTTAACCCAGTTGCTGGAGTAAAATTTTTACAATTTTTTCAAATGAGTTCATTTGTAAAGTTTACTTTATAAATATTTGTTATACTTCTCATTAAAAATCAGTCTACAAGCCTGCAATGCAAAAATTTGGCATTCAACCAATAAAAAAAAAATTTCAAACACCCCTATTACAACCATTACAATGAGAGTAAGCTTACAATTAACAAAAAATTATTATAAACAGTAAGTACTGCTGCAATGCCATGTTTTCAATACTGAAACCTGCTAATTTATAACATGTTTGTACATTCAATTAGTAATAAGGTTCCAAGAAGTGCATGCCCTTCACACATTTGTAATCTGCAACACATTCCAATAATCACACACAGCAAAAAAAGTTGAGAAAGGCACGAGTTGGAAAACACAGAACCAAAGATTCAATAACCAATAAAGGAAATTGTATCATACAATTTTCAATATACAAGTAAACAACATTCACCCCAAACTTATTTAACTTGCACCACACAGAATTTAAAACACAAGATAGAATGGTACAATAATAAGAAAAAGATGCTACCTAGCTTATTTCTGTGCAGCTATAACATTTAACATTCGTTATGCAAAAAGCTATTCACAGTTACCACTTCTGCTTTGAAAAAAAATGTGATATTCAACATGTAACATGCAAAATACACCACCACCACAACCAAAACACAGAATCAAGAAAAAAAAATTTTTTTTTCATTTCATCACTATTATTACTACTACAAGAGAAGCAGGAAGCTCCACTGAAGTCAGGCAAAGTTGCAAAGAAAACACAAAAATAGGAGTTTAAGTGTCAGCAAGCCTCTAAAGGTGATGAATAACCACACATTTGCAGTCCAACATACACTGCTCTCTGACATTTGAGCGAGTGCACAATTTACAAAATTAATATCCTTTGGTCATTATTTACATAGACTGACATTGAAGAGTACAGGAATGTGTTCCATCCACAGAAGCTACACTTTTCTAACAAAGCAAAGGTAAACATTTATGGATGTGTGTAATGGAAAAAAATACCCATTCAATATTTTTTATTCTGGTTTTGATTCTGGTTTTATACATTAAAAACACAATTTTTAAACATTAATTTGAAACCTAAGTAAAACTGACAGTTTACTCAATTAGGTGAAAGATTTATTTAAACACAAAGGTATTAATAATTTAATCATCATCCCCAATCTAACGATCCCAATTTTGGTTTTCCATAGTTTTATTTTAAATATTAACTTTAGGAAAATGCTGTGATACTTCTATGATGCATGCAATGGCCAAATCCTCTCTCCCGATTGTTAGACCAATTGGTTCCTTCTATAATGACCCTGTTGTAGACAAAACGTTACACAACAAACAAATTAAAAACTTCTACTGGCCACTGAATACTGAAAGTTCAACCGATTGTAGCTTTTCACCACAGCTAATCATGTTTGGTGCAGTATACCTGTTCTCCTAAGTCCTACAGATCTCTCTATACTCTTTGAGGAAATTTCAGAAAATGCTCAGAGGTTGGCAGTGTCTGTGTGGATGTTCCAGTTTCAGATGAAGAATTCAGCTTCTTCACTTTCATGCCCTGCTAAGCATGGTCAGTGGTCTGCCCTGGCTAGCATTGTTCTGTCACAGCACTAGTTCCAGCGATAGATTCTCCATACTCTTGTCAATAGTGCATCTCCCCCATCTGGTCCCCTACTTATGGAGTCATTTTTCATTTTTAAGTCACAACTTTTGTTTCAGAGTAATTACCAATAAATTCTCATAATAGCAACATTCACAAACTGTCACACACATTCTCAAACAAGTTTATTTATACTTTACGTGACATTTGCAAAAAGGTGTAAATATATTGATATTTTAAATTTTGTACTATGTTTTGTTGTGAAAGTTACACCTTAACAGTTTAGTTGGCATGGATGTACTACAGGGTATGATAAATGACTAAAGCAATATAGTCACAACTGACATACAATTTTTCTTAAATAAATAAGTAAATCAAAGAATCCAAATGTGATAAGCGATACCTTCCCTATGCATGTCATCTTTATGACTGGAACTGTGGTATTTGTACAGTTGTCAGTAGCTCCTACCACACGTATAAATGGTCGTGTCTTTCTGTCCTCGCATGTGGAATTTTGCCACTGGTAACTACTACAACAGGTGGTGGACAAATTAAAATGAACATCTGTGACATCACAAATCTCTTTATTTGTTGGGGATTGGCCTACCCTTGGCCTGAACTACAGTTAATGTCCGAAGTAGAATTGGTAATTGCAGACCACAAACAACAGTCAAGGGAACAAGGAGATTGGTGTTCATCACGGAAGTTATCTGGGATATCTTGTGTTTATATGAACTACAGACCGCTTCAACACCCTTCTATTCCTATGCCTATGACTTTTGCTCATTGTTCTGTTTGGAAGATGTCTTACCATTATAGACGACAGTGCCCCATGCAACATCAATGAAGCTGGCTTTTCTCTTTAGCAAGGGATGTAATCATTCCTCTTTGCAAGTCTAGGATGTCATACATAACAGCATTTGGCTACAGGCAGAACATTCACACAGAGTCAATACAACTACTATTGTAGTCCTGCAGAGTCATCAATGACAGCTCTGGCCAGCACACACACTCTCTGGTAGCTTCACAGTCACGTGGACAACCTGACATGCAGCGCATCATGCTTTCCCCTTTCTCTGTATCATCTCCGCCCTAATTGAGTAATCGTTATTCATGTCATGCCAGTGCTTCTATATTTCTAGACATTCCGCTGCATTTTTACTGTAGGTCATCCTGTACCAACCCCCCCCCCCCCNCCATGCTGCAATACCTGATCGTGGGTCACGCTGCTCAACTGTGATTGCTCTTGCAGAGGCAAAGGGTTACAACACAGCTCTACACTTCCCCCTGTTCTGTGCTGTCTGCCACATGTCGTGGAACAGCATCCGCTCTTCTGCCTGCCAAGTCATAGGTTATCTTTAAGGTGCGGAATTTTTCATTTGATTACAGGTAAAATGTCATTCACACTGTTTCAGTCCTCAGAATTTGGACTTCAGTTCGTAGTTGTAAAAAAACTGTGTTGGTCAAATATACTTTCTTAATTTCACTTACTTCATAACTTTATTTATAAGTGTATAGAAATTTTTATGATAGATACAATGTTATAGCTCACAAAGGAACATATTTTACAACTGCAAAAATGGAAACATACTGTAGGATGAAATTTTAACACCTTTTACTGCATATTAAGGCATACGGGAAAGTGTGTTGGTTTTTAATAGAAGCTGTTGTCCCTAATTATCTTTGAAACAGAGACATGCTTAAGGAAACCACATTTGTGTACCTTAAGGTGCAGCCATCATGTTTATATTACATCAAAAATAGATCAGTGGTTGGTGACAAACAAAAACAGATCTAGAATTAACACTCTGGACATCATTTTATTGCATTCTGTAACTAAAACCGTCCCCGATGAGAAAGAATTTAAATACAGTTATATTACTTACATGTATGTGCAGTCTCAAATTTGAGGATGAGTTTCTTACATCACTTCACAAAATGGATGTCAAGATTATATTTTTTCCATTCTCCAAAACAATAGTAAAGAAATTATCCTAGCCAGCCCAGAGCAAACATGTCCTATCTTTTGCTTCCATTTTTCATGTGTTGCAGAGAACATAGAAAACAAGCTTGCAAATTGTTACAACTCACAAAATTTAAATAATTCACAGCTGCTAAATTAACAGTACTGAATTTATTTCATACTAAGATTACAAATATAACTGTATTCTCCAATAGTTTTTAAGAAAAATACATTAGTTATATTTGATTTTTAACCTATTATTTTGCAAATTGTCCTTTATGAACAAATAATGTAATAACACACCATTCTAGTTCAAACAAAAATTAACAAATTTCTGGAATTCATTTATCCCGTGAAAAATTAGTAAGTTCCATACACTTTCCATGCATAAAATAATTAAACAAAATAAACGTGTTCATAGGAACTCATTCTCTCGTGAGCTCTGGGCACAAGGATGATTTATATTTCAATAACTTATGATATTGGCTGTTTTATTTTTGTAATTTTCTTTATACCTCAATGTAACATAACCCCTACAATTTTGAAATGGCCCGTGACTGAATCTATCAAAATGCACACTCACGTGAGACAGAGCCTTCTTGGATGCCCCAATCCATGAGCTGGCATAATGCTGAAGTCAGTACCTCAGAACTGCCCTTACGGGGTAGAGTGTAGTTCCAAGAGCGAAAGATGGTGAAACTGTTCTGAAACTTGCCAAGACTCCATATTGCAGCCACAGAGTGTGTATCTGGACGTTTTCCAACTGCCAGTGATGCTCAAGTCAAAGTAGAAATCCAGATGGTGGGTGGGTGCTGCATCGACAATTGCCCATATGACCTCAGTGTGTCTACATGGTTCACTAATGCTAGGTGTGTCTGGGGTTACAAGACAACTCACTTGTTGGCTCATCTTTCATCCGGTACATCAGTAGCCAGAGCCTTTCTGGCAGGTTAATGTCCCCAACTCGTCCCTAAATAAAGTAAAAATAAAAAAAAGGCAGATAGAGTTACCAGACCATTTATTGGCATCATGTAATCAAGTCACAACTTGGTTTGCATCCTTTTCAATGCAGGATTTGTTAAGTATCGTATACAGCACTGTACATTTATTTGCTTGTAATAACAGATGTCCGTTCCTGAAATGTCGCTACTGGTTTACAAAGAAACTGTGTTGTTCTGTGCTGTTCTTGTTGTCTCATCAGGTTTTGAGCTTACATATTTGTCCTCTTTTATGTTAATAAAAGACTACAAGCATGTCTCAAATTATCCATTTTATTTAACTTATCTCTGTTACTACAACACTCCCCATGGCCGCCATAACCTTGTCTCCCTTACCTGTCTACCAACACTGCCTGCCTCAATTTCCCTACCTCCAGGTTGGTGCTACCAACTGTAATCTCCTGACATTTTTGCATCAGTGTTTGTCTGTGTTGTCTCCATTGGGTCGTCTATACCGATTTCTATGTATTTGTATATATTGTCTTGTGTTTGTTGCTAGTTCAGTTGTTTTATTTTGTTTAGTTAGGTAGAATTTTCAACTTAAACCTTGTGGAATTATTTTTATACTTTAAGTATCTGTTAACAACAGCTTTCCTCGTCTTATATTGATATATATTTATATCTATTTATATATATGAAGGGTACAGGAGCAAAAAGATGAATGTCCATATTTGCTAGTTGTTAGTAAAATGCAATCGGAACTATAAACTCCTCCCCTGGAAGTGTTACTTCCGAGGCCTGTTATTTCAGACTCTTATCTCCTTTAACCGCTCTGCTCTGACATGCCCGGTACTGACAATTCTCTATCAGATGACAACTTAACCTTATTTTCTGTAAAAATGGACAATCATCCTTTTTCCCCTGTACCCTTCATATAATAGCAGTAATAACTATGTAAAATTAATAACATTGCTTTGTAGTCATTTGTATTAAAAACAGTTATGGCTTCCAATCATTCAACATATAGAATGTCTTGTAAAACTAAACAGTATTTTGTTATACTCATTTGATCTGTAGTTGCTAAGAACAAAATAATTAACATTTTGGAGGCAATCAGACGTGTCCGTAGTTTTTGTTTAAACACATATACTTTTATTAATCTACGTAAATGTGTTCATAAGTATATATTTATAAATAATGATGTAAACTTAAAAGTTGCAATGGAAACTGACAAATAAATGCTAATATTGCCTACATAGAGCCATTCAGTAAAATGGTAAGTATGTAAAAAAATTATTGACAGTCCAGAAATTGTCAGAGCAGTATTACTAATTTAACATTTTTAGCAGGTCGTGCACAGGAGATAAATGGAAACAAAGCCCATGGTAAGATTCATTTACCTTTCTGCATCATACTTCAAAATCTGGTAGTTTCTGTAGTTCAGCTGTTCAGACAAGGTAAACATAGGTACGTACGATTATCTACCAAATGAAATGCAACAGCCGCAAGGGATGAGCTGTCTGCCACTTGATGTCGTGCACAGCTGCGGATGAAAATGGATGGTGTTTTCACCTTCCACTGGTTAGGAATGAAGGAGAGTATCTTGTCCTGCTTGAAACATCTGCAAATGTTTTGCCTTAGATAATTCTCCCAGGAATAGAATCCAAGAATTGACGATCTGACCAATTACTTCACTGGTAGTAGTCAAAATTACAGTGTGTATATATATATATATATATATATGTATATATATTCCCACCAAGAATTTCACACATTTTCTGCCATTAACTGGCATGTCTGGGCCCCACGTATGCAGAAAGCCTCCAGGTTTTCCTGCATCGGGTGCACAGATTGCATCTCTCAACTCATTCCACCAAGGACTTGCAAAGCATGGAGAACCTCAATCTCTATAGAAGAAAACTGAACTCAAATGTTTACTCAGAGGGGGCCAGGAGCTTTGTCCATTTTGTATTTCTGATACAAACATCCAGATGTTCCTGAGATCAATGTCTGGCCTCTCCTTCTAAAGTTGCCACAGCACTGGCAATATGAATAATCTTAGCAAGTGTTGTAAGTTACATGGTGGGGCTGTGGAGGGGGAGAGTAATAACATGAACCACCAAGTTACAGTCACTTTACTGAGGATCCTTTATAGAAAAACAATATTACCCTCTTCGACACATTATAGCATATCACAACTCTTGTTTCACATGCTTATAAATGCTCAGCTAGGGAACTTTTTGAATTACTCTTAATTGGTGTCAATTTCACTGAGAATTTTACATTTACTCTCACCATATCATATATGTTTTGTAAAGGAATATTTATTGTACACAATTTTCTTCCTTCAATGATGGCAAACTGTATTGTTTGTTATACACGAGAAAAAAAGTGTTAAGTGGCAGCAGTGTTTGCAATGGTATTACCGTCAAACTACAAGGTTCCAGGTATATGACTAACATGGGACATTTTGAATGTAAGCTTAGATTAGTAAATAGCCTCCCTTATTATTGTAAAAATTGGGAGCATTAACGAGACCAGTTCAATGAAAAATAATCAAATGACACAACAGCAGCACTTACTGTATAAGCATATCAAATTTTAATGATGTTCATAGAAAGAATACTAGTGCACAAAACCATACCTAATGAATTTTCAGATATGTTGCACAATTATACTACACAGCTCACAACTATAGCTCTAAATACATTTGTTCTCAGAATAGACATTGCAAGTTTTGAAATAACATTGTTCATGACTTTATACAGTTGGAAAGTGATTTTGAATCCACCAATTATAACACACCTAATATTTGGGGGCAAATTAGTACATCATAATTTGCAACAATCATTATTCTTTATAAGATTATATTACAAAAAACCCTCAAATTCAAGAAAAAATATGTAACGAAACTTGTCCCTATTACCTACACACTTAACATTACCGATGTTGATGTTAAATGATATAAGCTACATACCTGAAGATCAGCCGAGTTGTTAAGACCAGAATCAGATATTTTGAATGCATCTGAAGCCAAGGAGCTCTGCTCAAAAGACAGAATATCTTCTATGAGCTCTTCAGCCTTAAAAAGAAAATTATAGGACTCTTCCAGAAAGAAACAAAAACAAACCTAGTTTATATAAGCACAAATAGTTTTATTGTTAGGTATTAGTATTTTGATAAACAAAGCACATCCAAAAATTGTGTTCCTTTCACAAATATTGTAGTGGCAGCATTCCAGGCATGATCAAGTGCTTACAAGCCTAGCTCCTCCATGCACTGGCAAGTCACATGCATGGGCGTCGACCTGTATCAACTTCAGGGGGGGGCAACGCTAGATTAATGTAGGATGTAGGTAGAATTAAGTGTCTCGTTGACTGCGGCAATATATATATAATATATATAGAACTATTTGGCTCCAACACTTACAAATTTGTTCCCAAAATCAACATCACAAAAAAATATTAGAAAATTATTCACAGTATGTACATTGCCTTACTACAGAAAAAAAATCCTAATGAAATATTGTTTAATCTGCTAAAGTAAACTGCTCAAAGTAAACACTTCATACATAAATTAAGTAGGCATTTTTTTTTAAGTGTATTCAATTCATATTTCATAATTTATAATTCAATTAATCATTATGACAGTTTTGTACACAGCCATACCAATAAACTTTTCTACGAAAAGCACCAGTATTTAAGTGGTTATGCAGTAAGTAGGTAAATGTATTATGTGTACAATTATGAACTTTTGTAATTCCAAATGTTTACAAAGCTACACTATTAAATTTAATTAATAATACATGCTTCAATATTTAATCAAAAAAATATTATAGAAGGATACAACAAATTAAAAGTTTTTACAAAGAATATTTACACTGAAAATAATACAAATTAATTGACACATTTTTCAAACCAAACCGTTAACTCCTAACCTCCTAAGTGAATTCTCAAATCATGATTCACTTCTGAACTAAATCACAATGAACAGAACATCAACAAACACTTCGGATTTCACAATTTTGTGGATAAAATTTTACTATATTTAAAATTAAAATAATTCGCTACATTCTGTCATTACATAGTCTTAAATAAACATTATTGACAACGAAAAAAAATTAAATCCTAGACAATCCACACAATTTTTCTGGAACTTTGCAGGAACTTTTGACAACATACAGTATATTCACACCCACTATTCCACAGTCCTGAAAATTTGAAAGCAATACTCATTATTTATGAACTGCCTCGTGAGATTAGACACACAAAGATCATCCACCCTTTCCTTGTGCATATGCAGAACAGAAACATAGTTCAGACTAACTTGGTTCATTGTTGCTATGAGGTAATTTTTTTAATGCCGCATTGCAGAAAAACTACGCTCTGCTGATGAAGATGATGCAGGGAACACAAGAAGCAGAAAAGATTTTCAACATTGCAGAAAAGAGCACCACGAATCTCTTTTTGCAATTTGCTAAATGCTGTAGCTATTTCAGCCACAGTTTCACATCCGGAGAATATGTCTTCCAGGGATGACAGATTGACTTTCAACTTCTCTGCATTTATATCATACTTTTATAGAACTCTTATAAGTGCTCACCTGCAACCCAGTCATATGCATTTGTGAGAAGGGCTTTTTCAGGTTGAGAGTACAGCTTGAACCCATTCTGGTCAAATATCTCTCATATTTCACTCATAATTAGATCCAGAATATCAAAAAAGTCTTTCATCAGAAGCTTTTGAGGTGTTGTGAAAGTGTGACGTTTAGATACACGAGTGCTATCATACTCATACCTACATGGTGGGCAGTGAATGCATGGTACTATTGGAGGTAGAGGGTCATAAGAGGCCAAAGCATCTTCCATTTTGTTCCAAAGTGTCAAAAAAGTACTATTAGGTCTCATTTTATACAAGGTTTAGAGTATCATTGAGAGAGCACAATTAGCTCCAGCTTCTTAACACGAACTCTGCAAAACTCAACAGAGATCTTCACAAATGGTAAAAATATCATGTAAAGTTATTAGCATGAAGTAAATAGAGCCCTTTTCTAACTGATCATGTAGGCCTCTTGCCTTGGCCTAAATATTTATCTTGTGTTCGTCATCATTGATTTCAACAGCTTTTCGATATACTGAAAGTTCTTGTAGGAGTTCCAACACTGATTCATAACTATTTAAAAGCCCATTTTTTGCTCTTACACGCACAGTCCATCTTATAGGACACAGCATTGTCGGCCCCACGCCGGTTTCTTCTTTTGTTTCCCGAAAGTCTTCTAAAAGAGCTTTTCTCTTAGGTGATGCATTAACGACTACACCAACATCATTCGTCCACTGCATGGCTTCTCTTGCTGCCAGAATGCATTTTATTACATCTTTTAAAACCACCTGAAGGGAGTGGGCAGCACAGTGAACATACAAAGCTAGAAGTTGGATGTCTCGTATTCTAGTTTGCACTCCCTTGAATTCACCCTTCATGTTCGTGCCGCCATCATAACATTGACCTCTCAGCAATTCAATGCATCAGAATGATCTCTGCCAGAGTTTTACCAGTTGTATCCTTTGTAGAATACTACACTATTAACCACTCTTCTGGCACATGATCATCTTTTTTTATGATGCAGAGGTTAACAGAAACTTGCTGGACATTCCTTATCTCAGTGATTTCATCAATTATTACACTGAAAATTCCAGCATCCCTCACTGTCTCCAATGTCTCTCAGAATAACATGAGCCATTATTTTGAGCATCTCATTTTGAACATCAACAGACAGAAATTTTTTCCTGTTTTTCAGCAATCTTTGCAACTTGGGAAAATCCTCAACACAACAGTGCAAAATCTGCATAAGGTTGCCATCATCAGCTGTTTTCCTCTCACCGTAAGCCCTTGCCTTGCTAGTTTCTTCAAAGTCGAGAATATTTTGTTTAAAGAAATTCTAGCCTCTTCCTTTTGTTTTTTCAGTGATACAGAAAGCTGTGCTGTAACAGGTTGCTTCGTACTGTTTACTAAAGCACTGATAGCCACCCTGTGGTAATGGGAATGTTTGTGGTCCTCGAATCTGATTTTACCTGCTTTCTTCCCATTATTAAATCCATCACTAATGAATGCAGGCTCCATTTTTATGAAGGCAGGTACTAAACCTTTCTTTGAAGCCGTCATACAATGGAAGCACAAAACAGCCTTAAGACTCATCATAATGAAGCCAAGGGTAGTCATTGAACCACTTTTGTACCAAATTATGATTCCTCAGTGTTGTAACAAAAGGCAGTACAATAGATGGTTGGTGTGGCATAACTGGAAGAAATCCAGGCTCTGATGCAGAGTCCGAGTCTACTGCCTGAGAACAAGTCTGAATGTTCTCAGATACTTTTAAGCTGTTCACAAATTCTTTATCAGAAGTGGATACCCCTTCTACTTCTTCAGTATCGGTGCATCTCCTGGTGGAGGGTACTACCTCCATTTCTTCACCAACACCCATACTAGTCCCATTAAAATTAGACTCTGATATTCTTGTTTAAGTCAGCTCAATAGCATTTTCACTTCATCCAGAAGGAGGAATCACTGTTAAATAAATAATCTCAAAGGTATTTAGTAAAAAAGGCAACTTAGTGTAGTCATAAATTATTAATTTAAGAAGTATTATAGCTTTATTTATTTGGAAACAGAGCATAGTTTTGTGGTATTTTAGGGAAAAGTGTAGAATGATGTGAGTAATAAAACAATTTAAAAAATTTACTTAAGAGTGTCTCACTCTTAGATTGCAGTGTAAAGTTAAATGACTATTCGTATTTTCTTTTCAATACAGTTACTGCAGATAGCACTGTCCTTGTTTCGGCATGCGCTGTTGCCAATACCCTACAATTTCGAAATTAAACATTAGGCACACATTATTTGTCTATTGTAGAGCATCAGAAGACACAAATTGCACCACAAAAAAAAAAAACAATTTTGAGAAGCAGAAAAAATCTAAGAACTGAAATTTTGCACTTGTTTTTTTATGTATCGTAACACAGATCACATCTAACTCGTAAATCAACAGTAAACCCACCGGAATTTTCATCCCGAAAAATCCATATTCCTGGATGCCAATGAAAATGGGAGAAGTCTGAAACTTTCCTATAGTTTTATAACACGAGGTGCGTCATTTAACCAACTTGCACACTGAAAAGTTGTTCAGCATGAAAGTTTCTTGTTATAAAAGATAGATGGCGGACAACAACAGGTAAAATGGGATATTCAGAAAAAACTTACTGTATTTTTAAAAGAAATACCACAGTGATGATTTCAAATGTTATCTTTTTATAGCCAAAATTAACAGCTTCATCTCGCAAGCGCACTCTGTGCCTTCTAAACATGGATACGGTATGCCTACGATTGTTGTCCTACAGAGAAGTAGACATTATCTTTGCTGTGTTGTTAAGAGTCANACAGAGAAGTAGACATTATCTTTGCTGTGTTGTTAAGAGTCATAAAAGTGAAGTTAATAGATAATGACCCTCTTACGACTTTCCTTCGCGACGTATTTCTGATTGAGCCCCGCTAACCAGTTTGTACCTCAGTCTCAGTCTGTTCGTCGGTAACTAAACGGAAAACATTGTCGTTGAAATTTCAGTNTGCTAACCAGTTTGTACCTCAGTCTCAGTCTGTTCGTCGGTAACTAAACGGAAAACATTGTCGTTGAAATTTCAGTTAAGACATGTTCATAATATGTGGGATTACACATTTTCTTCGTTTATGTTTCGTATAGGAAAAATGCAAACTCTCCAAAGTGAATCTCACAAATAAAACTATGAGCTATGTTTGTAGGCTACAAGGGAAGAGACAAAAAAAAATGTCGAAGTTAAAGTTTTCTGGTAATTTCCAAAAAAGACCAACAGAAAAATGCAGGGAAAGAAGTTTAAAGCCGCCACCTGGTGAGAGGTGTATTTGTGTGGGAGGCACATCTAGCACTGTATCGCCTCTACGCGCACTGCTCTGAGCTGGCGTGCAGTGTTTCCGTCGTGCTGCGTGCAACTATGGGACTTAAAGCGGTGACCTTATCATTTTATTAGTGGCAAGCCAGTGGCAAGCCTGTGGCAAAGTCCAATGCACTTTTCTATCTAAGTTTTAAATAAATCTTCTTCTTTTTTTTATAGTAGTGTGAAAAAGCTGTTTTTAGCCATGTTAGAGGGCTCAGATACAATGTTTACCCTAGGCGTGGCATGTTGAAAAGAATCGCATTCGTCAGTCGTTTGAAATGTGTGTTCTTCTCGTAGATAAATATATTGAAAACACGTTAAATACTTTTGAAGAAAAACTGGTATTTCAAACAAGCTGCAGCACATTTCAAGTGCCACCAGGCCAGGCAGGCACCTTAATAGTAACAGGCTGTTCCGAAAGAATAGCCAATGCTGTTAAGGAAGGAACTTTAACAAGGCCTGCCAAAGTAAAAACAGAACATCAAACCGAAGAGAAATTTTCATAAAGAATTAAAGAACATGATTGTTTCGTATACGTCTAATTGAAGCAGTGTCGACTTTGGTCAGCAATAGTAATAATGATTAAAAGGCATTAATGATTGGATTATTTTACAAAAGTATAATGTTATCATAGTTACGTTTTCTGTATTTCAATGATTTATTATTTTTGTTTACACAAAGGATTACATTATACATAAAAAATTCATTCAAATTTAATTTAGTGATAATTTAAATCCTTCAATTTAAGATAACAAAAGATTTTTAATTTCTTAAAACAAATGTTTTATTTATGCACGCAGAATTTCAACCAAGCAATCTTCTAAACATAGTAATGGAGTAGAGAGCCTGGCAACAGCACATGCTATCTGTACTGCAGTCTAGTTCCTACTGTACTGCAATCTGCACTGAAATTAGCCTCGTACTTTTCATCACCAAAACCACTGGCTCATAGTTTGAAACATTACACCTGTCTGGCTGTCTGCAGGATGAAAAACATGTTCAGTTCCTAGTGGAAAAAAGATAATAATACCTTGTACAAGCGTCACAATGACGTCCTTAATGCTTCATGGATTTTGTTTCTCGGCTCGTATACCATACCTCAATTTAGGCATGAGTTTTATTTCTTACTTATAACTGTGTTAAAAACAAAAAAGGGCTACAACACATTTTAATACAAGTGGCGTTATAAGTAAAAACATATGCCTGGGTGCTAAACATATGCCTGGGTGCTAAACATATAAATTTACATTATTTTTAGTTTCGTTTGTAAGATTAACAGTGCCAACACCAATAAGAAAGCTTATTAACACGACATGACTAGTAGTAGCTCAATCTAAGAATTGCACACATTTATGAAAGACAACGTAAACTGTAATGTACGTCTTCGTGTACAGCATTGAAAGAACTAGTAGACTCCACATTTTAAGAGAAAATCTTAGCACGTTATTGTGCAGAAAATATAATCGGGTACTGTTTGTACTATATATTGAAGGTGCTACCATCTGTTATCTATAAGTCTTTACACTGAATGTGAATTTTAATTAAGACCGCCATAGGCTCTATAAGCACGTAGAATGTTGGTGCAGTAATCTATTGCCGTAATTGTTATGTGAAATTATTTTTTTCGTAATATTTAGAGCAAGCAACCAAAAGTTGTACATTCAAAATTCAACTAAACGTTTGCATTGTCAAGTTCTGTTGATAAAATATGATAATATATAAACAAATAATGGTTGTGCTTACCATTTTTATCTTCACATTTCTGAAAGACTAATGTGATAGTCCGGCACCTTCTTGCAGTACTCTTAAATTGATCTGTATCGCTCATTGCAAGCCGGATATTACGAGAGACTATTCAATTCATACGACTTCACTCCAGTGTAGGTCCTGGAATACTAACTCAACAACGCTTCTTGCTGGCCAGGCACGAAGCAAGCAAAGTATTAAGAGATTAAGCGTCCGCCATCCACTAGGAGTGAGAGGGGGGGCAGGGGGGGGGGCTAATGGATGGTCGCTGAGATCCAAGAAAGAATGCGACAGAGAGGAGCAGAGGACATGAGCAGGTATAAATACCATTGTACAAATACCTTTCAGGAATCATGGTAAGGTATCATTATCACACACCTGAATTCTTGAAACTTTATGTCATTGGAATATTACTGCCTACTTGCACGGTAATAGAATATGAAGAAATGAGAGAAAAATCCTTGCAGATAAATGAAAAGTATTCTGTTAAACTGACCAAAATGCTGCTATGAGTTTTTAAAAATTCTCTTCATCAAGGGATGAGTTTGCCCCCACCCCCCCGACACTTTTGCAGGACACTTGGGGAGGGTAATGCCCCTCTGCCCCCCTACTGTCAACGCCCATACACACATGCCATTTTGAGAGGATTGTTTGCATCTTTCTATATGCTTGACATGTTCCAGACACACAAGTCACCCACTTGCTGAATACTGTAGTCTGTAATGCATTTATTGATTGCATGGGATGTGAAACCAAGAGACATGTCATGCCAACTCTACAAGATGCATGCAAAAATATTATTGGTGATTTTCTTGTAGAGGAAAAGGGCTAGGAACCTCAATGAAAAATATGTTCTTTGAAGGATTCTTGCAATGGGGGTAACATATCAAATGAAACATTATTTTAGACATACTCCATTGCAGCGAGTCTCGTAGGAAACCAGAATAATGTGTAGTGAGAACAATACAGAGGCACAGATTAGAAGCAGAGTTTAACTTTCGTCAGTAAATATACAAAAAGCAATGCAGGAAATTGTTAACAAAGAATTAGTCAAACAGCAAGAGAAAAAAGGCAACAAGTAGAGACAATGACACAAACTTGAACAACAAAGTAATACGAAGACAGCACAGATGAACCGAAAAAATTTACAGATATGCACAAAGACTAAACAGTGAAGACAGCACAAGCGAACATAGTGGTATTCTAAGAGTAAACAGACGAGACGTGAAAATAGGCACGACAATTGAGGAAGCACCTGCGATCAATTATATAATATGCTCTGTTGAACTTCATGAGAGCAGTTAATTCACAATTTCACCACTTAATTGCATTTCCAAACAATTCCACTGTCACTTCTACATGAAACTGCCACTTCTACATGAAACTGCCACATTGCCTGGAATTTCAGAAACTGTGTTCACAGTGTTCACTTACGATGTTCACCAATGAACATAAACAGAGGCAATTTGCTGATACACTGAATTTTCACACATGCTTGTGATAGTGCTAAACAGTTAAGCAGTAGCTCAAAGCCTAGTGCAGTGTTGCCAAGACGAAAATTTATAATGTACCCTTCTACAATGAATTCCCATTTAAGTTCCAGCCTCAGACTTGCCAAATTTATTTTAGGTTGTGTGTGCATTATTATTGATATAGCGAAGCTTTTGCAAAATTAAAAAATTTTCCGTGTCACATTAACATTATTCACTTGCAAAAAAGGATGCTTCGCAGCAAGAAAACATTGAATAGTTTTGTTTAAATACAGTCAGATAAGCAAACACACATTCAGGCAGTCGTAGGGAAAAAATATTTTTTTAGGTAGCGAGTGAGAAATAATGGCGCTCTGTACGGTGCAGGTTTTCTAAATTAAATTACGTAGCAGATTACCATACCACAAAATCTGTTTTAAAAGTTTCAAATATCATCAAATACTAATTTACGAACGCGTATCTTGTATCATTTGTCGTATTGAATCCTCTGACTGTACGGGCTACATCGAGGCCAACAGCACACTTTTACTTTGTTTACATTATCACGTAGCACTAAACTACTCGTTGCAAAGTTTAACGATTCTGCCACAGATGTGGGTACATTTTAATTAAAATATTAATACACGAGGATGCATAAATGTTGGGTTTTATTTTTGTGTTGAACCTAAACAAAGCCTAAAAGGTACTGTGCACGGTAGTGCGGGTGGAGTGTACCAGCATAAAGCTGTAGCTAGGCCATTCACATTTTTGGCAGCATACAACAGGAAAACAAGACGACTTATTAATGTTGTGTTAATTTATCATTAAAGTGCTGTATAGTGTATTACGATGGTACTGTTACCAAAGACTTTAATACAAATTTGAGACAACCTAGTAGACAAGGTAAGGTTTGATAGATACAGAGAACAGATGGTACAATCACGTCGGTTCTGGTTCGGTTCCTTTAAGAATCTGCGGTACCGAGGAACCGATCGTCCCATCACTACTCATTTTTGATCAAATGAGTGGTATGGAAGAAAAGGGAGTAGAACGTCACTGTCATGGAGTAGTTGGGTTTCGTGCAGGTGCTCCCGCTCTATGACAACTTGCAGCATCCATCTTGGCACCAAGGAATGCAGGACAGTATATGCAGTGGACACCACAACAACCAAGGTAAGCAAAGTTGTGACCCTCGACGACCTTGCTAACAAAATGCCTGAAGAGTACTCTAACCAAGTGCAATGAGTGTTAGACGAGTAGCGGGATGTATTTTCATTTTTGGACTTTCTTCACACTATCACTGTGGCCGAGCTTGAAATGGCCACTAAGAAATGTGAACCAGTGTACACTGGAACTCATGGCTACGGCTGTGAGGAGCAAAGAGTTATAGGTAAACAACAAGTAGGATAAATGCTTTGTGAAGAAGTTATCGAACCATCTAACAGTTGATACAACTCATGTGTTGTGTAAGTACCTAAGAAAGACAGGGGGATCAGGTTTAGCATTGAATTTAGTCACAAGAGTGTGTCCTGTGCCTGAAAATCAGTGTGGATGAAGACCTAGCCTGATTAAGTGATACACGTGTGGTTAACACCCAAGATTTAGATGTAAGTTATTGGAAGATTCCCATTCGACCGGAAGAACATGAGAAAACTTCATTAACAATTCCAGAAAAGAGGCAATTTCAATTCAGAGCGATGCCATTTGGATTAAAGTGTGCCCCATCAACTTTCCAATATATGATGGTGCAAGTGTTAAAAGGCTTTGTTGGGGAGTTTGTGACTGCCTATCTCGATCACAACATTATCTTATTTAGGATATGGGATTAACATGTGCTGCATTTAGGGTTCGTACTTGAGAGAGTGGCCACGCACCACGCGATTGTGTCACCAGCAAAATGTTGCAATGGGAAAAACTACTTAAGACTTTCTAGGGTACATGGTGTGCAATAAGGGGCACTACTTGCATCCCAGCTACTTATGGAAAATTGCTGAGGCAGAACCACCCGTCACGTGGTTTATATGCTGAGTCAACTGGCTGCGAATCTATATTTCACATTTTGCAAAGGTTGCAGCTCCCTTAACAAACTTACTGTCCCGTAAGTTCTGGTACTATTGGTCACATGCCACCCAGTCCACATTTGAAGAGCTGAAAGCACAATCCCAGCAGTGCCATGTGTCATCCACAGAGGATTTACATGCAGACAAGACGCAAGGTTGATAAGTGTGGGAGCAGTGCTCTACCAGCTGGACACAAACGGAAACAAACTAATCATGAACTACATTAGTACAAAGTTCGACAAAACGCAGCAGAAGTACCACTGTAACAAATATTGAGTGTCTGGCGATAGTGTGGGAGACAGTTCAGGTTACATACAGACATCAAATGTGTCACGTAATTAGACATTATGCAGGGTATGCACAGTAAATTAATATGCTGGGCTCTTCCCTTGCAATCCTTTGATTTTGTTGTGGAACACATGCCCGACCAAGACAACGAATTGCCGGACATGTTGTCCCGCGACTCCCACCCAAGTGAAGTGCTAAGAGACGATGCAGAGTATAAAGTAACGTTCCTGCCAAAACACCCTTCCTGTCCACCAATGAACTTGGTGCACGTGCCTAGCAGTGAACCTGTGATCCCAAAATATGTTGCAAACATAATAGTGACATCATCTTTTAGTCACCTTATATCTCTACAAATGTGTGACCACTGGACATTGTAGGCATATACTTTTGGATCTGTTACACCTATTCAAGTACCTTATATTAATTCTGACAAGGTTCAACTTCTTCAAAAAAGACAATGTGCCATCATAAATTTCCATAGCTAAAAAAAAATTTATATGGAGGAATATCAATCCAAGTTTCGAGGAGGGGTATCAACTACTCCTAAACAATACCAAATTGTTGCCCATTATTGAAGAGAGAAGGTGCTCATTGTTTACATTCAGAACACTCAGTATCCATGCCACATAGTGTTTCTGCAGTTCTAAGATCCAGATGTAGCCCTACATGGTGTTAAATGGGTATTTCAGTATTCCTGGTTCTTCATTGTTTTTCAATGAATGCAACAAGTTAAGAGTTACTTGGCAAAATTAATTTTTATTAAATAAAAATAATTTAAGAAGTGTAACTTCAGTCTCTTCATACAATTTAAAACCTTAATGAAAATGTAAATTTATTGAAAAAACTATTGCCGAAGTAGTGGCAGCAGATGCAAGCAGAAACTATGTTTTCAAACAACAACTTGCATGATGGAAAACTGCGGAACTATAAAGTGTTTAATTTATATTAAGAAGAAAACTGTTTCAATGAAAAGCATGAATTTTTGCTCTTTAAAATATGTGTAAGTTATAGAGAGTATAGTTATCCTATTAAACATGAAAAAATTTTCAACTATAATTTTAAGTAAAATCACTGTAATATTTTGCTGATTCTAGGACTACAGTATTTGTAAATATTTTATGCTCATATTAATGGCATGAACTCAAATTTAACTCAAAAAGTTTATACTGAACATGACTAAGTTTCATACAGCTTGACTTGAATCTGTATAAATTTAACTAGTCTATCCTAAATGCTTTTTATCCAGCTATGCATTTTTCACTTTAGTATTCAATTCAGTGCATAAAATTTGATTCCATTTCCCAACATTTTGCCAATTTCCTCGTAATTTAAACTTTTCCAGTCATGCATAGTTGTCACAATATAATTCTTGATGCATCATGCTCTTAAAATTTCCTGTTCCAAACCCCAAGCCAACATATGCCTGAAAACCACATAAAAAAGCATGCAAACACGTAACATAAAAACATAGACATACAAAGGATTAGAGTGGAAATAATACTTAGAAGCAGGTACAAAATGCAACCACTTACAAAATTAATCTAAGATTGTCTTTAAACAGTGATACTGTGGTAACACAATACCCACATATCTGCAGATACCACCTTATCCCAAACAGCACCCACACACAATATTGTAATGCATTGAGCAACATGTTTTGGCTAGTGCATGCTTTAATCCCTTGATATGTAAAATTAATAAAAATAACTCAAGAAGTTACCTCTGAATTGCTGGTCGCAACAGAGCTAACACCAGGCGAAACAGTAACAGCACGGTCGGGGCTGCTGGTGGCCATGACGCGGCGTCTATACGCCTCGTCCAGTGGCGGCATGGGAAACGCACTGCCACCTGTGCCCATGTCGCCCATGCTCTTGACACTACGGCCACCGACACTACCGCACATGCTGCCCACAACAGGTTGCTGGTGCAGCGACTCGCTGATGAACTGTCGCACCTGACTCTTCTGCTTCTGGATCACATGGTAGCGTGTTGGGTTCTCCAGAACAGTCTTCACCTGCAATCACATCGTCATACAAGTTACACCAGCATTACTACTATTTCATTTGTACCACAAAATAATTTGGTAGCTGCTGATCAAATGAAATAACTCCTTTACTGATCACAATAAAAACCTTTACATTATTTTTCATAAGGCAATTTATTGGTGTCACTAAGGCTACTCTGGCTGAGAATCTGGATTTGAATCTCATGTAAACCAAGAATGCATGAGCAACTTATAGATTAAAGTACATGCTAGCTTAAAGCCACCAATTTGTCTCCCAGCATAAAGAAGAAAATGTTAAACAATTAACAAAGAATAATTCTCGAAAAATGGGTACGCAGTTTTATTGGCTGAAATTTTTCATTGATTATTTTTAATATATATATATATATAATAATGGCTGTCATTTCTAAGCAAACCACTTGTGCACGTAACACTTTGGCATATACATAACAGTACAGGTATATTTAAGAAGTCAAAGAGATGGCTTTAAATGCTGTCTATTCGTTGCAGCGCTCAGTGAATTCAGTTTGAATAGTTGACAAATTTTGTTCCAGCCTTCTTATACTTCCTACTACTGCAGCTCACAATCAGTCTACTCTGAAACATGTATTTCACTGAACAGCTCGGTATGTGTTCTGCATCCTATTCTTCCTACCCTTTCACCCCATTCTTATTTGGTATTTACGAGAAGATAGCATACTCGAGAAGGCCTATGTTCAGTTCATTACCTTGGTTGGAACAGCTTTGCCTGCTGAGACAAGACACTGTGTAGACAGCTATTAGTAGGGAATGGAAAATTGTGTTGTTTTGAGATGGCAAAAAGTGGCACTACTTTGAAACTTGAAAAGTGTTATTTTCATTTTGATATTTTCACCTAATGTTTCAACCTTGATATGTTCTGACGAAAAAAATGAAGCATTCATATATGTTATGACGCAAACCATAAAACTGCTATTTTAACAGAAAAAAAAGGAAATAATTTAGATGAGCCTTTACTGATGTAACTACAGAACATTTGTGAAGGTTTGAAATGTGTACACATTATAGTGAAAAATGTGTAAAAAAATATCATACATTTATCTTTTTTTCACCAATGATAGAGCACAATATTCCATTGTTCCTTAGCTGAGTCTATTTACCTTCTAATGTAACAAGTTATCAACTTGGTCGTTCAACATATTAAAAAATATATCCAACTTTCCAGTACATTCAATGTATCCAGGGCTGCTCTTGTACCCGACTGTAGTTTTCTTTGTATTATTTCCTCAAAGTTAGAGATGATGGAATGATACATACTTAAAATGCATTTCAATAAATTGTGGTTTTTAGAATAACTATAAAGACAAGTTACAATTTTATTTAAGAGTAAAGATGAAATAGTTGCTAAAATAATGCACAATTAATGTTTTGAACAATTAATTATTCCTCTGGAATAATATGAGGTCATATTATTTCCAAATCCCATACTCAGTGTGTTATTTGAAGACCTGTATTCAAGAACATACATTAATGAAACATGTATTCAAGATCATGTTATTTTCAAGTAGTTTTACTTTTTTGGCCATCCCATATAAAGATAGAAATGGTAATGTAAAGATGCTGGAATAATACAGTGAGTGTAACGTCACCTAATGTGATTATTATGTTGGTATGATTGGACTGTGTCCATTGCCGACCATTAGACTAAATAAAATAAAAAAATATATAAATTGTACACTCACAGAAATCAGCAAGACCAAACACACAGATAATTAGGAAAAGCTGTTTCTTTGTCAATAGAATATTATATATATATATATAAATGTTGTTTGTCCATCTTTTTGTCATTTTAATATTTTATATCTATATTATATTGAAATGGCAAAAAAAGGGACAAACAACATATTATTACAAAACATGACTCACAACAAAAGCAAATCAAAAGATAGGACAATCTTGTCAACTGATATATTTTTTTGCACTGTTTGTTCAGTTGTGATGTGTTTTCATTTTTCTCATTGTGTCCCTTTTCATAGATAATATTTTTTAGAAAAACTTTGAGCAGGAAGCACTTTCTGAAACAAACACTCCACCTAAAGTCTGGTTCCAATATGTTGATGACACATTTCTAATTTGGCAGCATGGTCAGGACAAACTCAAGGAATTTGCTGACTTCCTCAACTCTCGCAAACCATTGACATTGACAACCTCAAACCGAGAGTTACGAACGCCATCCAAACCGTAACACCGGACATGGTGACAAGAGCGTGGAACGAGTTTGATTATCATGTAGATGTCGTTCGCTCGCTCATGGTGGTCACATTGAACATTTATGAATGTATGGTAAACAAACTTCACGGTTCCACGGTTCATTTTATTGGCCAATCAAGATTGTAGGTTGTGTGGTATTGATATTATAGATCTTCAAAGTTGGGGTATTCTTTTATACTCTTCCTGTATAACGTAAAAGCTTTATTTTTCCATGTGACACTATCTTCCAAAGTGGTGCACCGACAACAATATTCAGCTCTGAATTCAATACTTGTGCTGTCTGCATAAAAAATTTGATTTAAATCGGCTGAATGGTTACAGAGAAATGGCATATCACCCTAAATTTTAAAATGGTCGCAATCTTGAAAGTAAATGGCAGCGTAGTCAAAACTATAAAAGTCAGGTGTCCTTACTTAGTACTATATGTGTACCGAGTTTGGTTAAATTTGGTTCACACGTTCAAAAATTGAAGGGGGGTCACACATGCACAGACACAACACACATACAGAAAAGTGATCTCATAAGCTTTTTTTTCCTTCGGAAAGTAGGCTAAAAACAATACCATCATCACCACAGTATATCAGAAACCAACACACACTGGCTAATATTTGCGTTTCACTTCTAACCACATCTCCTCACCAATTGAACTATCAAGCAAATTGGAATTTTTTTGTAAGTTTGTGAGTCCTTTATTTAGAAAACTATGTAATTTAATCAAATCAGTGTCTGTTATTTAAATATTTCCTAGCAGCCCTTTATTTCCATACAAGAATCAGAGCAGCCACTAAAGTCTTTACCTGCCTGTCTTCTCTATTTTATTCTACTTTATTTCTTGGAGTCGTGGCAATGTGCAGTGGTTGTGGGCTGACCTTTTAGGAAAATATAGCAATTTAACATATTAAAAAAAAAAACAGTTTCATTTACCCTACTGGACATGGAAATCACCACACCCTCTTTCCTTAAGTGAAACTTTATTAAACCATCGCAGGCTGATACATGATAGTACAAATGAGTATTGGTATTTCATGCATAGAGGGCACGTTGCTTAGCATCCACAAAACAAGTGTTCAATATGGGATAGAGCATCCTCTCGTGGTTATACAGGCAACAAGGCATTCCATCATACAGGTGGCAGATAGTGTCCTGAGGCCCATCACCATGCTTCCTGCAAATGCACAAGTAGATCAGCCAGTGTTTGGGAAGTTGTTTGATGATGGTGCAAACATTGCCCTATCATATCCCATATGTGTTCAATAGGGGATATCTATGGAAACCCAACTGCCAAGGAATGGTGTCATCTTGTACAGCCTGTTGGATGATGTGAGCTGTATGGGAATGAACATTATCTTGCTGCATGATATTTTTGGGTATGCTGCACAGAAATGGCAGAAATTATGCCACAGAACCTCACCGGCATATCACAGTGATGTCTCCATGCTTTCAACAACCACGAGACATGACCGAGATCAGAACTAAATGCACCCCATACCATGGCATTTGGTGTCCGAGACATATGGCATTTACGAATAAGTGCAAGATTGTTGCGTTGCCCACTGCAGTGCCAAACCCTGTTATGAACATCATCTACATCAAGAAAGGTGCAGGGCTTCATCAAAGAACACAATGCTTCACAATTCACCTGTCCATTGTTGACGTTCCTGGCACCATTAATGGTGTGCTGCACGATACAGAGGGGTCAAAGGCAAATGGCATAGTGGATGTCGTGCCTGTAGGCCAGCCTCATTCAAACAGTGATGAATGGTTCTTGTCGAGACGGGCAAATGCAGTGAAAGTGCAGAGACTACAGGATCGTTTGGATATGGTGCCACGTTCTGCTACTACACATCGGCAAATATGACAATCTTAACTATTTGCAGTGTGTCTGGTAGGACCCAGTACGTACTCTATGTTGACGTGTGGCGAGTGCATAGGGATAGTAATTGCGCTGTATTCACACCCTGAGAAATAACCCCCGGGAAGTCCCGCCGTATAAGAATACGCAGGGATGAACCGAAGCAAGAGAAAAACCGGGAAAGTCAAGAAAATTAGCTGATATATAAGCCCTTTACGAAGGAAACAGGGTAACCCCTGCCGAGATTAGTGCCGACCCAGCTGCCAGAAACCCCCAAGACGCTTGCCGCACCCCTCCTACCACCCCTAGTTGGAGCGCACGAGCCGCTGAGGAGACACTAAATCCTATACAAAAACAACGCGCGAGGGATACCAGGGAAGTCCCTGTTTCTCTGGACACAATCTGCTGACAGCCAATTTGAATATATTGGGAGACTGGTTAAAATTCGGGAGCAGCCAAGGTTCGTGGTCATTCAGTTGTCGTCAGTCGTGAGCAGTCAGTCGTGGTCAGTCGTGAGTGAGGAGTTGTTCGGCAGCCGCGATGCAAGACTGAGAAGGCAGTTAGGTGAGAGGCAGTCATATCAACGGGCCGGAGTTCAGGACCGGCCCAGGCAGTCAGTTGTAATCAGTTGTTCACAGTCAATTGTTCGGGAGCAATTATCGCCAGCTGAGACAGGAGTTGTTCGGCGGTACAGCCGCGAGACGAGATAGATGCAACCGAAACGGGAGTAAACAGTCGTGTGACGAGAACAGTGCCGAGAATATGAGTAAATTCCCGGAAACAAGTGGTAGCCCCAGTCCGAGTGGCACCCGAAACTTCATGTGTAAATTCCCGAGACAAACCCAGTAAAAATAAAGTGAACTTATCAGTTCATTTCCGAAAACGTAGTGGCAGTTTCTGCAGTTAGGAATGCAGACAGAAACGCGATAGCCGGAAGAAGGACGAGGAGGAAGCACTCTCCAACCAAGCACGCGAGCCGGGATCGCAGGGAAAGTACAAGTCACGAGAAACCCAAATCCCGGGCTTCAGAGAGAGACCGTCAAAACCGCAGGAAAAAGCCAAATTAGTACAGCACGTCAACGAGAGCCAGTCCGAGGGCCTGAATGAGGGCCACCCAACTCACCATGCCTCAGCTACCAACGAAGACAACTCACCAAAAGCCGCAGTCACAGATAAGTAGAGAAACGTCTCCCTTCAACAACATTCCCCGACGCATAGTATTCAGCCCACCCGCCCTCCAGACTTACGACTAGAGGGGGGCTCAGTCTTGCCAGTGTGTAATAACTATGTGACCTTCAGATCAATAAAATTCTGGTGTGCTAAATAACGGAGAATACGAGTATTTGTTTATCCCTAAAGCAACAACCTCAGGTGTCATTAGTTTGCACCTAAATAATTTAACTATATAAACTACTGGCCACCACCCTGTATAACTCAGGTGGCCTAGTAGCGACAATGTGACAACCTGTATGTATCCATGCCTGCATAGTTGTGACTGCACAGCCAAGAAAAATGTCTATACGAGCCGAGCATTTAGCTTCCTGCAGTCCAACCATATGACCATATTCAAATGGGTCTGGGTGGTGATATTCTTTGCAAGCACGATGCAATGGCATAGTGGCGTTTTCCTTTCCAGCCTGTTGCATGGCCCTTTTAAGCACTGTGTACTGGCCACAAGCGCCTCTATATCATGTGTTGCAGTGATGTTTCTGCGACATCACTTTAACCACTTGCATTGCAAAATGTGTGTAGTCTTGATTTTGTTGCAAATGGATTGACAAATTATGGGTGTAGAAATTTCCATGTCCAACAGTGTATTCTGCAAGATGTAGTGGTTAAGAGCTTAAAATTATACACAGGATGGATATAAACTTTACTGACAAACTTCAGCAGGTGATTCCTCATCAAAAAATAGGTCAAAAATACATACAATCTATAGCCTAAATCTACTGCGGAAGAGTGTAACCACCCTAGACAGTGTAGACATTTATTGCTTGTAACACAGCCAGAATGAAATACCCATCTCTGAGCTTCTGGATAATGCATTACTAAATGACAAAGTGCAAACCAAAAAAAAATTAGTTGTGGACATCAGTCACCTTCCATTAAATATGATAGACTGTAATCCCACAGTGTATTTACAAATGTAACTATGTGGCTTTTTGGGTAGTTCCTTGCAGATTAATAATCAACCATATGTGTTAAAAAAGTTTGCCTTGAGTTTTAACCCTACAAGCCATCTTTTTTTGAGAAACTGATGCACAATGAATTGCAACATTTGTAGTGTTAGCTCATAATGCATAAATTCATTTAAAACGGTGGCATCTAGTGTAAAAATACAAGATGCCTTTTTTTATTTACCATATACAGTAAATAAATAAGCCACAGGAAAAAACAAAATATATCATACAGTTACATTTTTTAATACACAAATGGGATTCCAACATAATTTTTTATGGTTTGTACATAATCATCCCATAATGCATTATCCAGAAATTAAGAGATTTGTCCTTCGTTCTGGCTGTGTTACTAGCAATAAACATTAGCTTCATTCAGCTACACTTTCCTTTCTAGAATAGACTTAGGCTATATAACATATATATATTTTTTTTTTACCTAATTTGATGAGGAACCACCTGCTGAAATTTGTCAATAGAGATCATATCCACCCTGTATACATAGTGCTGCATAGCTGTTGGTTAATTACTGTAACTGCTACCAGATACAGTCCTATGTCATATTTTTCTTTCAGCTTTTCTGTTGAGTAATCATTACAGTCTTTTCAAGTTTCCATTGTAACTTTTTTGTAGGAGTCAGCCCTATTAATATTCACTTTCCTTTATATGTAGCTGATGAGGGTTAAAAGACTTCAAGTATCCAGCGCCCTAATCTCAAGAACCCAATTTCCAAGAGAAGGGATCCAAATAGAGTTTTTTGTTCACAAATTCTCCCCGATTCAGTTTTTTACCTGTAATAAATTAAAAGTTTGGAAGTTTAAGTGAATTTTACATTTTCCTGTACAAGGGAGAATTATGTGACAAGAGATAATTGTGATTTTAACATTTTGCTATGCGAGTTAGAGATGTAATAACAATCTTACCTCAATGTTATTTAAGTGGCAATTGTTTTTTGTTAATTCATGACTAGGTAGTTTAGTGGACTAACTGATTTATTATTGCATCTGGTATGTCAACTGTACAATAAAAGCAAGCAAGATGTCAACTGAGCGTATTGTGAAAGGCAGGGAAGATTTGACAAACTCTAAAGTCCTTCAGAAAAACCTAAAACTAAGGATCAAAGGAGCATTTCAGGTTATTTTTAATGGTATACATTCAATAAAAAAATTTAGCAGTTGGAAATAGTGTGATTGACACAGACATGCCTTCTAGCAATTATGGTGAATCCTCAAAAAGAATAAAATTGATGGATGAAAGTCAACTATTACGCCAAGCTCCTCCGCTGTTGCAATCTCAGAACCCTGCAATGGAAGTTGGAAATGGCCATCCTCCTGCAATTAATGAACACTTAAGATTTTCAGGACACTCAATTTGTACAAAGTGAAGTTACAGTATACAAGACATTCTAGTTTATGTTGTTTTTTTAAGTGATCTTCAAAGAAAATGCACTAAATCTATACAAAATTGTTATAACACTGATGCCAAAGCCTGTTCATTGGAATTATGCAAATTTTCTAAACCAAGTTTTGTATTTACGGTACTTGATACAATTGATATATTAGAGGTTACAACAAAATTTAGTTGTATTTGTCAGAATGAGAATGCCTGTGTTTAGATAATTTTGATTATTTTGATTCTGTGGAAAACACATTTTGTGCAATGAAAGTAGAATTAAAAGATAGGAAAACTATCAGAGGAATATTCTCCAACAACCAATAAAGACAGAGATTCCCTAAAAAAAATGTTTATTAGGACTGTTCTACTGATTTACTATTACTCCAACTAACGTTCAAGCCAATCAAAGATTCCGCAGGATGACCAGTCACATATTGAAGATGAATGTGACTTGCCAGATGCAAGGAAGACGTTGGAGATTCTGTGTGAAACATTATTGGAAAAATTAAAAAACAGAATAACAGAGCTTCCAGTTGTGAAACACATGAGGCTATGTTTCAGCAGCAAACATTAACAAATGTACTCTCAAGACCTCGCTGTTAAGAGCGGCCCAAATCTCTTCACTCTCATTACCAAAATAACAGATTATAACACATCTGAACAGGAAATACAAGAATCACTGCAAAGACTTGCAGACTGTGTTAATGAAAAGAAAGGATGTACAGTAAATTATGATGTAGTGCAGCCACAGTTCAAAATTTTGGT
>NQII01000582.1:189810-218759 GCA_002778355.1 Clitarchus hookeri | reverse complement strand
AAATAAGAAGAACCCAACCCCCTTTAGGGGCCTCAGTGACTCAGCGGTTAGCCTGCTCGCCTCCCACCAAGGCGAACCGGGTTCAATCCCTGGCTGGGTCACCGGATTTTTGCAAATGGGAATCGTGCCAGATGATGCCATTGGTCGGCGGCTTTTATCTGGAATCTCCCGTTTCCCCACCCTTTCATTCCGGCACCACTTCATACCTCAATCACCCTCATCGGCTCTAAAGACCTCGCTGTTAAGAGTCGTCCAAATCTCTTCACTCACTCACACAACCCCCTTATGATTAACAAATATTCTATTATTAAAGAAGAATTAATAAATAAAAATGTTTGCCACAGCATTCTTGACATCCTATGTAAAACTGCTTGAAAATTTGCAGCAAAGCAGTTTATGAATCCATCAGTTCAGAAATAGGCAATCATCTACACAATCATAACATTAAACATGAAAGTCTTTTTCAAGAAGTGTTCATTTCTTGGAATGCCCCCCCAATACACAATGTTTCTGGACTTACTTCTCGTTTGAAAGTTTACATGACACTGAAAGTCATTGACAAACTACACAAGGAAATGGGAAGACTGTCCTTTCTTGGAGAATAAATTTTATTTAAGGTATGTTTACTAGATTTTCAAGGAAATTTGAAAGTTGAAATGTATGTTCTGGAGAAATAATAGGTACAGAAATATTTTGCACCCTTTAACAGTGTAAGAAACTCATTCACGTCACCATCAATAGAAAAATCTTTTGTTTTAAGGAACTTAAAAAATATTTGGTGCAGTTATTTTAACAGAAAAACCTGTGTTTGTACGCCATAGTTTCTATAGCAGTGCTAACTAAAACAAACATTTACAACATATTTCTTAACCTACAGAAGGTACTTACTAAGGCATGGACATACATTAAAGTCATGCAATGACTCAAATTTAACATCTGATGTCCCTCCTGGACATGTACAGATGTAAAAGTTGACCCAATGAGGTTTTTGCATGACTGGCCTACTCATTTGGGGGCATTTTTTTCCATTAGTGAAAAGATAAGGTTTCACATGTTAAATGACTTTAGGTGTGTGTCTACCACCTTTTATGATATTGCTTTCAAACAAAAAATGCATTGTTTATATTTGCCCAGGCCACATTTCTACAAAAAGTTTTTTGTAAAATTTTTAATACCCAGAACATTTATAGACTCAGCAAAAACACAAAACTCTTATTAATTACTACTAATTGCTCTATTGTAGCATGGTTCCTCTCTTCAAAGGGCATGAAGTGGTTTTTGCTTGAAAGTGATATTATGGAAGGAAAATGAGAGATGTCAAATAATTTAATGTGTAAAACCTTATCCTTTAACTCAACTGGTCTCACACTAGGTAGTACCCATAAGAGTTTTGCTTAAACTTACATGTTCAATTTTTATTAGTTGGTTTTAATGTTTATTATCCTCTAGCCATAAGTTATGTACACTAATTTGCCAAAAAAATTGATTACCATGAACCAATCACGCGAGTACAATGAAGGTTGCCACACAGTATCACCACAGCCTAGCAAGATTCCCATTTGCATTTAATGCAGTTTGCTTGTGCAGATGTGTTACTAGGGGGCATACATGTCTCTCCATCATTCATAGCTGAAAGACTCCAAATAAGGCCTTAGTAGCAGTGTGAGCCACAGAACCAAGATCAGCGAACACACAGCAAGCCCCGACAGCACATTCAACAAGCTTTTGCCCAGCTGGATTTGAGAGAGACTGCATAGTCAGTCTCCAAGAGACAGGTTGAATGTTTCAGCGCATTGCTCGCCACTTGAACAGTTTTCCGTATACTGTAAGTTGGTGTTGGACGCGGTGGGAACAGGAGGGTACACACACACACAACAAGGAGGCTCGGGTCCACCACGATGGACCACTAGCAGGAAGGATCTTTTCATAGTGCGACAGGCTGTAAGCACTCCATGGGCGTCACTGCTCACCATCCAGGGTCATGCCACTACAGCTGGGGATAAGCTAGTGTCCACCAGTATCATATCCAAGTGGCCAGCAGAGCTGTATCTGTTGTCGCAGCATCACTTACGATATCTACTATTATAACCTGAGCATTGCAGAGCATGTGTGACCACCTGCCAGGAACAGGCAGCATTGCAGCTTGCGGAGTGTCAATGAACCACGGTTCTGTCTGGATACAGACGACCACCAAATTCCGAGTCTGGAGGGAGATTTCCTGGTCAGCAACGTGATGCACACGTCATTGTACAGTGGCACACCACCCCAACGGGAGGTGTCATGGTGTGGGGTACCATTTCTATGATTCTTGCACCCTACTGGTGGTTATTGAAGGAACCCTGATGACATGGCGATACGTCCAGGAAATTCTGCGACCATGTGTGCCCCCCTTCCTGGTGCAGTTTGAAAACCCCATTTGCAAGCAGGCTAATGCCTGGCCTCGCACAGCATGGGTATCTCTGGTCTGCCTTCGTGATGTCAACATACTTCTTTGGCCAGCAAGGTCCCCAGACCTCTTGCCTATGGAGAATGTTTGGGAGCAGATTGGACGGCAACTTTGGCTAGTTGCAGCTACGGCAGATTTGGAGGGTGTTGCACCAGCTGTGGTACGGTCTTCCTCAGGAGTACCTCCGACATCTGTATGCCTCCATGCCTGATTGTATCGCCGCCTGTCTCTACGATATGAGTGGTCCAACACCATACTACGTGCATCCTGCTAGTGTTGGTCCCTTGCAGTACATGCTTAGTGCGGTACAAAATTTTGTTTTTTTCTGTAAATATACCAACATGCCCCAGTGATGGCACCTTCAGATAAGTGTATTTTCAATAATGATTTTACTTATTTGGAAAGATATACTTTGATATTGTTTAGTTGCTAGATTAGAGCATATAAATAAACAACCTTATCATTGGTTCAGCTCCATTCAGCACTGGGCATTTGGTTCTAAGATATACTGCCTTCCTGTTACCTTGAATCAGTATATTTATTATTTGGGGGAAAAAGTGTTATAGCATTTGCGATGGAGCCATTCTACAGTATGGAAGTTAAAATACACAAAGACAACACAGAAACACACAAGATTACAGTAAAGAGTAATGAATACCTAATGATTACAGACAAACCTACATCAAAGACGACCCACACTGATAACAATACAATTGAATCCAGACTGTGATTATCTTGTGAAAACAAAGAAAAAACCTAACCTCTGATGAGATTAAATGAAAGAGTAAGTGGGTGGCTTCACGGCCACAGTACAAGAGGACAGCTGTTTAGTAGTGATGCCAAGTGTGTGCTCCCAAGGCCCTCGCGTGACTTCCAAGTTACAAGCAGGCTCCCTTCTCAACTCTCAATAAAATGAAATTTAAAAAAAACACATTACTAACTGGAGGAGATGGTTAAGGTAACAGACCCTCTGTCCAGTAGAGTTAACCTTTAGAATACTATCTGAAAGACATGTGGCAGACACTAAGTTGTGACAATCATCATTCACTTAAACTCCTTCCAAAAGAGCACTATACAATATGTTACTAAAAAATCACCAACAAACTCCGGGAGACAATTCCTCACAAAATAATTATGAAGAAAATACATATATGACCTATAACCCAAGGCCTTTCCTTTAGGATGTACACAATCTTAAAAGTGGAGGTGAAACCCATATTTATTGCAAATAAAACATGCAGTATCTGAGCTTAATCTAAGAGTTTCAGTATAATGTGTTATCAAACAAAGAATTGCAATCCAAGAGAAAATAAGGGTTGGCACCCCATTTGTGCATGAAAAAATGTGAGCCTTCAGAATATGAGAGTATTCAACTGCTAATGTTATGATACATGGTTAATTTGGCAAAAAAAAAGTTGCCTTATGTTATTACGCTAAACCCCACAGTTTTCCAGAAATTAATTTTTAATGTTCCAAACTGTGTATGTGTTATGCATGACAGTGTGTGTTGCCTATGCCGCAGGCATACCACATTAACAGTTTATAATATTAAACATCCATTCCTCAAAAACCATGGGGTGTATTGTAATAAAACAAGGCAATATCTTTTTTTTGCTAAATTAACATGTTCTAGGTTAGCTCCCCAATCTTGGTATTACTCTCTTTCTCTTACCAGTTAGAAAGCAAAGTGCTTCTCATATTGCTCCTATTTTGTATATCCTCTTCCATCTGAACATGACCAACAGAATTCTGTGTTCCCCCAAGTTTGCATGAACACGTCACCGCCCAGGAGAGCCAAGCTCGTGGTGAAAAGAGAGAGCAGAGGTGGAGTCCCATCTTTGGGACACCAATAAGCTACATGTCCAACCAGTGTCTACAGCTAACAGTTTGAAAAGTACAAAAGAACTGCAATGAGAAATACCCAGTTTTGTTGTATTTTCACCCTCAGCCTTTCTGACATGTCAATCATAGCTGAACAAGTGTTACTTGGCTCTTCTTTGGAAAATGATTGACACACTGATTTTGAAACTATCTCCAAACGTAACAAAAACTCATAAGCATCTTGTGCAGCCAGTACACCAATTACATTTATTTTACTACTGTGTTCATCAATTTCAATAATTCTGAATCACAATTTGGGTATGACGCTACAATGTAACTTACTGGAACCAAGGTCTTAATTAGCTGTTGTGAGAATATTTGGCTGATTTTAGTCACTAAAAGAATGTGTAGGCTGGAATGGATTTATTTCAAACTCTGTTCTGTTTTTTTTTGTTCATTTTTGTGGCAGCATTGTGGCTCATTAGTTCTGATTACAAGCGACAGTGTTGTTAAAGTTTCACAAATGAATTAAACATCAATTACTTTTGAATAAAATTGCAAATGAATACGTTTTAAATGTCATGTCCAGCAGTCCTATTGTTTGAAGAACTCAGTACGGGTTTGACACAGTTTGGTTCCGCCATAAAGCTCTGTAATGCTTCACATTTAACACTACAACTAGCCCCCCAGCTGTTTATACATAGAAAATACTTTTAAAACCATTTCAAAAATATGCAACCTGTAAATAAATTTAAAAAAAAAATTGATTAGAAAAAAATGTTAAAATGACCCAACATTAAAGAGAGAGAAAAATTGTTGAAACAACCCAGAACTTGGAAAGGGTGGGCGAAAGGATAAAATGTATTCCAATCCAATCGAGAGCTGTAATTACGTAACAACATGAAATAATTAACAAATTCCTTAGCCATTGTTAATTACAATAGAAGTATTTATAACTGGTAAAACTATGCTTCATAATGCTGCATCTCAAAGACTCTGTGCTGCGACACGTTCAGAACAAGAATATCAACACCTCAGTACAACAGTACTATAACTTAAAATATGCTGTTTTTCAGGAGTAGATCTGATGTATTAACAAAATACCTTACTCTAGCACACTCCAACGCAAAAGTTTAACTGTTAGTATTTAAGCTATACAACATTTACACATAACAGATTTCAATACTATATATTGTGAGGAAATTAATTAAAAAATTAGATTGAGTTGTGGCGCTGTTATACAGAGGTACTTAGATATTACAGAAGAGCACCGGGTAACACAACTCCTACAAATTGCAAGTACAATTTTACACTTGTATATTTTCTGTAACGCAAACCTACTTGTAGCTGCCAGCATGTAACTTTTAACTACAAATTAAATTCCACCCTTGTAGACCAATCCTCAACACAAACTTGTTAAGTTGTGTTATGGAAAGATCCACAACTGTAACCTATTATCTAGAAGTCTGAGACCCTAGATAGACATTGTTTACAAATACTTTGGCAGAGAAAATATAAAGAATGTTTGAGCTTTAACTTGTGTTCACATGTTTTTCTGTGGTTATGGTAGCTCTATATAATATTGAACTATGTAGGTATAGGCTGTTCACATTAAAGTGAGCACTTTTGAGGTCCTAGTTACTTTTTTATCGGACATTTTTTATCCTACCACCACTTTTTTATATAAATATTGCCATGTAAGTAATAAACACAGTGTACATATTTTACCCTACTTGAAAGTCAACGTCTAAGGTTACAATAAAATTTGTTTAATGATTATTATTTCAAATGAGAGGGTTTTAAAAAGTTCTCACTTTACTGTGAATAGTCTTTAACAAACACAATGCTGCAGATGCAAGACATTTTTGTGGCAGTCAACAACTTGAATTTAAAGCGAAATTCAAGTTAAATACTACACAGTGTGAAAATATTTTGGGATCATTGTTATCCATTTATTTCACAAACTGCTCGTCTGTACAACTTGGATAAAAAAACTAAACACAATCCCCCACCAAAACAACTGTAATTTACAAAACCATGAAAGTACACTTGTTAACTGTTTTTGTAGAATCCATATACAATTTTATAATTAGTACAGATTTTTATAAACCTCAAGTCTCAACTTACGTTATGCAAAATGCTGCAAGTCTACAAGTCACCAGCATGCAGACTTGTAGAAGTTGGGTAATAAATACACTGAAGAACCAAAAAACTGGTACATATGCCTAATATCGTGTAGGGCCCCCGTGAGCACGCAGGCGACGGGGTATGAACTCGACCAATGTCTGAAGGTATGCAGGAGGCATTTCACACCATGAATCCTGCAGGGCAGTCCACAAATCCATAGGAGTGCGAGGCGGTGGAGATCTCTTCTGAACAGCATGTTGCAAGGCATCCCAGATATGCTCAATAATGTTCACGTTTGGTGATTTAGGTGGCCAATGGAAGTGTCTAAAGTCAGAAGAGTGTTTCTGGAGCCACTCAGTAGCAACTCTCGACGTGTGGGGTGTCGCATTGTCCAGCTGGGATTGTCCACTTCCGTTGGAATGCACAATGGACATGAATGGGTGCAGGTGATCGGACAGGATGCTTACGTATCTGTCACCTGTCAGAGTCGTATCTAGACGTATCAGGGGTCCTATTTCACGCCAACTGCACACGCCCCATACCATGACAGAGCCTCCACCAGCTTGAACAGTCCCCTGTTGACAAGTAGGGTCCATGGATTCATGAGGATGTCACCATACTCGTACACGCCCATCCACCCAATACAATTGGAAACGAGACTCATCAGACAAGGCAACGTGTTTCCAGTCATCAACAGTCCAATGGCGGTGTTGGCAGGCCCAGGCGAGGCGTAAAACTTTGTGTCGTGCAGTCAACAACGGTACACAAGTGGGCCTTTGGCTCCGAAAGCCCATATCAATGATGGTCCGTTGAATATTTCGCATGCTGGCACTTGTTGATGCCCCAGCATAGAAATCTGTGCCAATTTGAGAAAGGGTTGCATGTCTGTCACGTTTAATGATTCTCGTCAGTCGTAGTTTGTCCCGTTCGTTCATGTTCTTTTTCCGGCCTCAGCGATGTTGAAGATTTGATGTTTTACCGGATTCCCGATTTTCACTGTACACTCGTGAAATGGTTGTACGTGAAAATCCAAATTTTATTGTTACCTCAGAGATGCTATGTCCCATCTCTCGTGCGCCAACTATAACACCACGTTCGAATTCACTTAAATCTTGATAACCTGCCATTGCAGCAGCAGTAACCGATCTAGCAACTTTACCAGACGCTTGTTGTCTTATGTAGGCGCTGCCCACAGCATTGTATTACTCTGATTGGTTCTATACCTCTGTTATCTGCATACGCAAGCCTATACCAGTTGTTTTGGCTCTCCGGTGTATAAGTATGTGAATTTTGCTCATTTTTCATTAACATCATTGACTTTTAAGTTCTTTACATGTTTGGGCCACAACTGTTTCCTCATTGACTACTGCCATAGTTACGAGGCTTATTTTTTATTCTACTTGGTTACACATGATATAGTCACAACATTTCTTCCTGTTTGCTATTGGCAAAAGAATCAAGCAGGGTGTGTCAAAAGAACTGTGGTATATCATGAATGGAACACATAAGTAAACATCTTTAAGTCTATCACGCTACAAAAATCATTTGTGACATTCATGGACCTATTATTACAGGCCCCAGTAAGCAGTGGAGGGGAACTTACCTGCAAGACCTGCGGTGGCACGTCCATGGCAATGTCCTGGAAGGTGACGGGATCTTTTTTCGCCATCAGCGAGTATAGCCGCACCTGCTGCTCTTTATGCCGCATCTCTGCTTCACGCTTCTCATCATCCAGAAACTGCTGCTTCATTAACTGCAGCTTTAGCTGCGTGCGTGACGTCGCAGTCGCCGTCTTGAATGTTGGCGAGCTGCAACACCCCAACCACTATACAACATCTTTCCTGTGCCACACCCACTTGCTTTACTCGTGGCCTCATGTCTAATTGACAGCAGCCTCAATCAAAACAAAACCTTATCCTCACACAAACAGGCGCAAAGAAGGACTCGGCCATGGCATGTAATAAGGAAACATTCAGAAATTCAACTGGTGTGATTTCAAAACACTATGGAAAACTGAAAATAGGTTGGCTTGACCACAAATACAACTAGAGTCCTAATTAGTGCGATTTCAAAACATCAACACTATGCCACCTCACTCAGTAACCTACCAACTCAAAAATGTAATTTTTTCTACCAATAAACACAATAGTTTCATACATATTTGTATTAAAAAATTAGAGAATATGGTGCATTATGTTCTACATTTATCTTCCAGGATACGTTTAATTTCTTAAGAAAGAATTTCTAAAAATCTCACATTTAGAGTTAATAAATATTTTTTTCAAAACTTTTAACATACATGGTATTGTAGTCTGTAAATTAAAATCGTTAAACTGGCCATCCCATTCCTCAGAGCTGTATTAAATTCAGACACAGTGCAACTTAGTTAATACTGAACATGGTGCAAATGAGACTGTGGTTGAGCCTTCTGCCTATGAGCCACCAACATATTGTAACAAGACGCTTGAGGAGCGTATCCAAGTTCTCGAGTGATGGAGGTCTTAATAAAAAAAATTAAAGAAATAAGTTTGATTTTAATTAATTCACACAGCTATTATTTTCCGCAGTAATCTATCACTCTGCTATTACTCTTTTTATTTCTCACTGAGCACAATATTTAATGTCTATTTCAACTCTAACTAACATCCTTCTTAATGTCTCAGGTTATAGTCAATTAACTCTACTCATCATTAACACACGTTCAGTCTGTCTGTTGCCATCTTTTGCAATGTCTTTCACTCATGCATCTAGTCCAAAAACCAGCTTGCCAGTCACACTTCTCACTGCCCCGATGCTCGCATTCGCAGATTTTCCTCCTGCTGGTCACTTCTCTAACTCGTCATCTATTGCCAAAACACCAGCCACTCATCCCCTACTCCGGCTCGCGGGCCTGACACACTTTTATATCAGTCGCCCAGATCATCTGGAAGTTTCAACACACCCGGAGTCTCGCTGAGAAAAAAAAGGTCAGTAAACTAGAAAATTCTTCAGGTAAATGCAGATACCAGAGCTGCTGAAGTTTAGCAGCACAAGAGTCACAAAAATTTATCATGGCACCAGGCAGAAGAATGTGCAGCAGCATGTCTTTGTAGCTTCAAACACTGATAGGATTATTGCTTACCTGTCATTCAAATCCTCATATTCCACTTGCTCATGCAGACCAGCAACATGTAACACTGCCCCCTCTTCAAGTCTGTTCATCCCAAACAGACTCTGCAACATCAGAGCCTTTGTAGAGTGCCAGTCTGTTGATGTGGACAGCCTTCGGCTCCGCCCGAGAGCCTTGACGACAAATCCAAAAGACCTCAACATTGAACTTCATAATCCTGTAGGGGCTTTGCCAAGAATTCTGTAGATCCAAGTACCCTTTAAGACTCTGTGAGTTGTACATCCATATCAGTTGTCCTCCTTGAAATACCACACCCAACATTCTCCTCTCATACTGGGTCTTCATCCTGTCACTATATGGTCGTTCGTGCTTTACAGAAAGTCTAATCCCTTCATTACAGGTTTGAAAAGATGAAGCAACTACTGAATTTCCCCTTGCATCTTCCTTTAGACAATATCTACCAATCTGAAAAGTGCTTGCAACTGCGGTGGATGCTGCAGGTTGTGACTGGATCCTCGTCTGACGTACACTGAAGCACTGGTAGCTCTTATCAACTGCCTCACTCCCTTTCTCAAGCTCATGTAATTGGTTCCTTGCCTCCCGAGGCACTTCCTCTATGGGACCGCTATCCTCAGAGACACTACTGAGAGGGGCAATCACATCACTCACTCCATACCATGGGCTCCTTTCACTGTTACGTGGCACAGTGCACGCAGGGCATCTGGACAGCAGTTAGAGGTCATTGTGTGAATTTTCCAACTGCTTTGTGAGGTGTGCAGCTTGCAGCATCAGCTAATCGATACGGTTTCTCAGTTGTTGGGCATATGCATGAAGCTCACAAATTTCTTCGTAAAAGTGCTTGCATGCACTCATCGAAACCATTTGTTCTTCAGTTTGCTGCCTCTTTTCCCACTGCTGCTTCTGTTTCTGCTGCTGCTGCGTGGGCAATAGGCTCTTAGGTGCCTCAGCTGTCGACATGACCAACACTCCTTCCATTTGTGTGGGGGGCGGCGAAGCTCTCTAGCATGAACCCTAGAAGTGATGTTCCTCAAAGCCAAACGCAACTCCTTCAATGTCTTCATCTTTGTTCAGCATCACTGTGCGTACTGGACGTCAGGGTGCGGGCTCCTGTCTTGCCGACTCCACCTCCAGTGCTCGGGCCAGGGCATCCTGCACATTGTGAGGTGCAGCCAGACATACTTTTTGCCGTACTTCTGTGTCGCCGATGGCATCGACAAAGCAGAATGTGATGATGTCGCGCGCCTCCTCGAGGCACCCTTCCAGAGATAGGTGGGAAAGTCACACAATGTCTCACCATAGCTCCTGCAGTGGCTCTCCTGGTCACTGAGTATGGCTCCGCAGTTGAGCATGGTGAGCATGTCGCAGAAACATAGCTCCAATGCAGACCCCATGTGTGGGGTACTCCAGTCCATGTCGCTCTGGCAGAGATTGTAGTATGCTGAATACAGGGACTCTCAGTACAGCCGCGAGGTAGTAAGCCCGCTGTTCGGCTCACCAGCCATTCAGAGTTGCGACTATTTCAAACTGGTGTTGGTACTCCCGCCAAGACGTCTGGCCATCGTAAGAGGTGGGCTTAATTGAGACCCCCTTTCCCACTCCTGGCTGTGTGACACCAATGCTGCAGATCTGCTCACTAACCTCTGTTGGTTACGACTTGCACTGCTTTCCCAATTTTATCGGCTATCGGTGTACTGATAGTGGAACTCTGTTACAGAAGGAATTCCTCCATCTGCTTCATTTCATTCTCGACACTGTCTATTTTTTCATTTACACTGTCAATCTTATTGTTCACTTAGTGAACTCTTTCATTCACTAACTCGCAAATGCCTTCTATTTTCCTGTAAACATTTTCATTTACTGTGACTATTTTCTTATCTACCCTGAGTACATTAAAATTTACAGAGAGTATCTTCCTGTCTACATTATAATTTACACTATTTACATTATCATGTACTCTACTAATTTTGCTATCAAGGCTATTAACACTTACGCTTGCTTGGCTACTTAATCCCTCAATTAATGCTCGCAGTGCTTCCATTTCTGCACACATTTTTCTAGTTAAAATTCACTGCAACAGTTGTACAAATGGCCTTATTATTTTGGCCTACAGTTACTTAAAAATATTTAATTTGTTTTAAAATCATTAATTACTAGTCTAATGCTTAAATTAATTTACAATAAAATGCCTCCATCCCAATTCTGACACCAGTGTTACAAGACTCCTGAGGGGCGTATCAGAGTTTGTGTGGGATGGAGGTCTAAATAAAAAAAATAAAAGTACTAAACTTTATTTTAATTTATTCACACACATATTACTTACAGCATTATTTCTATCTATCTCCACTATTACCCTTATTTCTCAGTAAGCGCAATATTTAATGTCTATTTAAATTCTAATTAAGGTCCTTCTTAATGTCTCTGTTTGGTTTTAGTAAATTAACTCATATTCATCATTAACACAAGTTCAGTATGTCTGTTGCCATCATTTGTAGTGTCTGTCACTCACGCATCCACCCCAAAATCCAGTCTGCCAGTTGCAATTCTCACTGCTTTGATGCTCGCTGTCACAGATTTTCCTCCCACTGATCACTTCTCTCATCACTTGTTTCTCTCGCTTGTCATCTATCACCCAAACTCCAGTCACTCATCCACTCAACTATTCCGGCTCGGGGGCCCGACGTGCTTTTATATCAGTTGCCCTGACCATCTGGATGGTTCAACGCACCCCGAGTCACGCTGAGAGAAACCAGGTCAGTAAACAAGAAAATTCTTCAGATAACCACAGAAACCCAATCTGCTGAAGGTCAGCAGCACACGAGTCACAAAAGGTTCATCACGGCACCAGGCGGAAGAAGGTACGGCGGCACATCTGTATAGATTCAAACTCTGATAGGATTATCGCTCGCCTGTCATTCAAACGGGACAGGCTAAGGTCAGCGCAGACCAGCAACATGTAACAATATGAATGAGTGAGAATTAAAACATATATTATAACATGCATATCAGATATTTGTAGTTATTGAAAGTTGTATAAAATAATTATTGTAATATTTCTGTGAAGCAATGCCTAGTCTGTGTGGGTGGCGAGATAGGACAGACCTCCCACACAAACTCGGCAGATACAGTGATAATTTAGAAAAGGCCTAGTTGAAAGAAAGTGCACAAGAATAACAATAATAAGCAAAACATTTGTTTCCTCGGGACAGGTCTATAGAGCTTTGGCCCCCGCAAGGAATGCCAGCGGAGTTAACATCCTCCGCTGCCGAGAGTCGCCATGCTCTTTTAAGGGGCATAAGATATTAAAATAATAATTTTGCTACCAATAAATAATATAAGTTAATAAAATAGGTGAATAACTATTAAGAATTCAATGTTGCATTACATGAGTTGAAATAGAAAAGTAAAATTACGTAATTTTCCAGGGGAAAAGCATCTTATTTCATGCGAAAAGCAGGGCAAGTAACTGAGTGACTTTGTCCAGCACAAACCAACCAACAGACAGTATTTTACAGCACCAAAATTATGCATTTGGCAATTTCCTTTGCCTGCAGCCTTATTTCAATATTTGGTACAACTTACGTCTGGCAAGAAACATTTTCAAAAATTAAATGTAGATACTGATCAAAGTTGTTGTCTGATGAACATTTGAAGTCAAAATTGATTATTGGAAACAAAATTTGAGCCACAAATAGAGGCCATCATATCACAAAAGGAGCATCATCAATCTCACTAATAACAGAATAGTTCTTTATGTGTAATGTTTAGCTCCAATCAAATATTCACATGTCCATTCATAAGTACTGGTAGAGAAATGTTAACACTTTTCACGTACTCCTTACTAAGAGTTGCAGTTATTTGCTGTCCTATGCTGGCATTTTATTTATCTGTATGAAATAGGTTACATCCATTTTCTTCAAGGCATTAATGTGCCATTTATGAGGTATGCAAACAAGTACTTACAAATTTTTGTTTTACATCTTTCCATATCATTAAATCTCAGGAAAAATTTTGAAATTGTAACTTATGTAATTTTGTTTTGAAGCAAATATTTCAATAAATTATGTGCATATAGGATTTTTAAAAATTGTTGTAAGAAATGGCAAATAGTGAATAGTGTAAAAATTTATAAAAATACAAATGACATGCGTTTTCATATTCCTTTAATTTTTTAGAAGTGCAGGGAAGAATTATTATGTAAGTGAAGAGTAAAATTCTTACAACTGCATGTCAACAGGATTATCACGTTCATGTTCTAGATAATTTTCGTAATCTAAGCAGAACAATCCACTATAATGTTTTCAGATCACTGAACACTTGTTTTACTAAATCTGAATAATCTATTCATGCATTTACATGAAATACTCTAATGTGAAATTCTAAGGGTGCAGGTATCCTATTTGAGCAAATTAGGAGCTAGCCCCTTAGAAATGATTTTTCAGCTCTAATCTGAGTTGAAAACTTGTTTCCATTCATTTCTGAACTCTGCCATACATTCAAAAACAGTGATAATGAAGGCCATCTTACGTTCAAGGAAAGGAAGCCACATGAAAAATTAATTTTGCTCTGTGGTTACAGAAGTGATAAATCAACTACAGTAGAACTCCAATTATCAGAATCAATTGGGACCAGACCCCATTCGGATAACCAAAAATTCTGATAATTGGATTTTCCCCAAAAAAAGGTCTATTTTAATTAATTACTGTATGTATGTTGAAAATAGGAGAAAAAGACTATTTGTAAAGAAAAAGAGCTTTTAATTAATTAAATGAAAAGGCAACACTTTTACATGTTAAGCGTACATACAAGTGCTGTACGTTAGTACAGTATGTAGTACGTACCGTATTGTAAATGAAAGTCATTGCTTGCTGAACATCTCTGTCAAAGTACACTGTTTGACTGTCTTCATCCGTTTTCGGGAAGCCAAGTCATGCATCCGCTTGACAGTGAGCAGTTGCATGTGGTCACACTCAGGCTGACGCTCCATCCACTTCAACGCAGTTTCAAGGCCGACAAATGCTTCACTAGCTGATGGTCCAGTGTATGCTTCAACTTCGACATTAAAGTCATCTTCTTCCTCGACACTTTCTTCTCTCACACTTTCAATAAGTTCATCATCATTTAGAATTTGAAACCCAGGGTCTGACGAATCACACACCATCCACTCTCCTATATCTTCAGCACTAACTTCTGTACGTCCGGGAATTTTCAAAAGAATGTTTCAGAATTCCTCAAGTGACACATCATCCTCATCTTCTCCCGTCTCTTCCCTTTCCTTTAGCTTCTTTTTCCTTTTTCTCCTTTTCCTTCTCTTCTTCAGTTGATATGCCTTTCAACTTGTTCCACGCACGTCTTAATGTGACTGCCTTAACCAAGCTTCAAGCTTCCGCCACCATGTAAGCGCAATCTTTCAAATTAATTTTTTTGTGGTTAGCCAACACACCTTCTTCATCTTCGCCCTCTACCAAAAGTTTCCTTCTGTAATGGCGTTTCATGGTTTCGATAACAGACTGGTCCATTGGTTGCAATAAGCTTGTGACGTTTGGCGGTAAAAAGATTGTTTTAAACTGACCAGTCCCTCTTTCCAACAATTCTTCGGTGGGATAAATTGGTGCATTATCAACAATTAAAAGCACTTTACTGCCTTCTTTTCCAAGACATTATTGGTGCTTTTTCACTTCAGGGATGAAAATTTCGTCGTACCACTCGGTAAACAATGCTGCAGTCATCCAAGCCTTGGGTTGGTTTTTATAAAAGAGGGGAAGCTTTTTCACATTTTCAAATGCTATTGGGCTGTTTGACTTCCCTATCAACAGAAGGGGTATTTTATGGCTTCCCGTAGAGTTCGCACAGTTAAGCGCTGTAACACGGTCATTAATAACTTTATGTCCTGGAGCACTACACTCCCTTTTACATGCTACAGTGGTTTTAGGCAGAGCTTTCCAAACAAGACCGGTTTCATCGGCGTTGTACAAAAACTCAGGATCGTAGGAGTCTTCTACAACTTTAAATTTTTCAATAAAATCTTCTGCAGCTTTGGAGTGTGCTGATATCTTCTCACAACTTAAATCAAATTCAAGGACACCATGCTTGGACTTAAAATTTCTTAGCCAGCCATTACTTGCTTTAAAGGATGAACAACCAAGCTTCTGAGCTAAGATCTTAGCTTTTTCATAAAGAATCAGACCCGAAATTGGGTTTCCCATAGAACGTTGCTGCAAAAACCACTTGAACACGGCATCTTCTAAATCTTTGTTTGTTGCTGCCTTCATTGATTTTCTTGAAGAACTTCCATCTTCGTTTTCAAGCACTGACACAAAGTTTAAAATGTGTAGGTTTGCTAGTTTTAATGTCTGAAGTCTTTGATTGTCCAACACCGTACATCTCAGCGAACTGTTTACCGTAACTCCTTTATCTGATTGCTCTATAATTTTTAGTTTATCCGCTAACGATAACACATCATGTTTTCTTTTAGAAGTCATGGTGAACGACGAAACGCACTCACAAACAAAACAACGCACCGACGCCGTCACGAACAAAACACGGTCACACTGACTACCTAATTAAAACGAACAGTGACAGGTGAGCCGGGCCGGCCACCTGGTGACGGACGACAGCCAACAATAGAACTGCACTATGAGACGGTGACTCATCATCCCAATAATGTTCTGCGCCTACACTAGCTTCGCGGAGGGAAGGACAATAGCGCACGTAGACAGAATCATTATTTTGCGAATTCGGATAATCAGCTATTCGGATAGTCGGAGTTCGGAAAATTGGAGTTCTACTGTATAAGAGAAATTCATTCTCACTGTCACCATAGGGGTGAAGATAACATTTTCTTCTTACCTCACGAGTTACACCAGAAACTGCTTTGTTTTTGACGATGCTGTTACTTCAGTTCTTTGTTTTTAAATATTTCCCCAAGGTAATATAATAAATGAATGGGCTATCTCCTATAAATACCCACAATCATTGGACTTCACACAATTCCAATAAAGTGTCTTAAAGATAGCATGAAAATGACATTCAGATTAGAAAAGCTGGACAGAAGTGCCCAGAGATTTGTGAATCTTGTAATGAAGTATTATGCATTTGTACTAATATTACATCTTATAATAAAACCCCTAGGAATCTGAAAGTTTATCAAAACAATATTTTGTCATATGTTTTCTACACAGTTTTATAAGAATTTTATTATGACCTACATGACCCCTTACTAACTGGTAATGAGTATAGACTGAAGAAGGGTAGGATAGGTCTTAGCTTTGTTCACAAAAATGTATGTTTGGAATTACAATTTATTTTTCAATTACTGTTTCTGCAGAAGTTTTGTATTTGTTTCATATTTATGGACAAGTTTTAGTTTGCCAAGAAACTTATTTTTACACTACTCTAAATTTCCAAGTATAAATGTTAAGGAACGGTGGAGTAGTTGGGTATGGCAAACACCAAGAGAATCAAAAAATATATGCCTCTGCAAATAAAAAATAATTTATATGCAAGGTACAAAATTTTAATACAGTGTTGAAAAACAGCTGGAAGCCTTGAGTCACGTAATAAATATTTTTAAAAGGAATTAAATAAGATAAAAAATTGGTGGTTTTAACTTAATTAATAGTTTCAGCTATCGGTAGGGGCACATAATTTTCAGGAAAAGAGTTCCGTGGAGACTATATTTCAATATCTTAATGGCATTTCCGGTAGTCTTCCTCTGCGTATTGGCAGCATGTTTTAGTGAAAAGGCATGTATGTTCTCTTGTCTGGACAATCTGAATTAGATTACTCAAATGCTGAACGTCTGTAATTTAAAGCAGACACAAAAGATGTAAAACAACTAAATAATTAATTGAAAAAGTGTATCTGAGTAAAAGTGTTTTTAAATACAGCTAGACAATAAATTTTTTCACAAAAATCACGTGTCACTAGCTACGCAAGTGAAAATAACTAAACCATTTTTCTTGGACCTTGTTTAAACAAATGCTTTAATAATTTTAAAACATTTTTTTTCTGTTATTACTTTTTAAGTGTTTTTCAATTACTTATCAGAATAATTCATTAAAAATTTTTTTTTTTCAAATTCTCTTTAGCAGTTTTCACTTTAAAAAAAAAACATTTTAATAAGATAAAATATTTATATCTGGCATTATTTATTACTTAGCAATAAGAATTTTTCTCTTCCATTTTTCTAAATTCAATATTTCCTGTAACTTTTTCATCCCATTTCTTTATCGTTTTTTTGCAATCAGTTTCTGGCGTGTGAGATTTTGTGTGCGCCTAGAAGAAAAGGGCATATGGTAAGTTTCCACAGGTTATGCCTTGGAATGAGGATGGAGGGAGGTGCGGGGATGGTTCCAGAGTCATATTGTCTAGGGGTGGTGGGCACCTCTGTCAACAAAGAATCTAATCCTTATGATAGAAAATATTTATACAGTACAGCCAATTGTACAGAATATAATATGAGTTGAGAGATGGAGGGCATTTAACAAATAGATGTGAAGTGATCTGGAGACCAAGCACCGATGAAATGTAAGGATGGTGGAAAGTGGAGTACACGCCAAGAAAACCCACCAGCCAACACCAATGTGTGCTGTCTCCCACCAGCAAAAACTGGGTGTGGCGCTGTCAAAAACTAACCTTGGATCACCTTGGCGGGAGGCCCGAGCACCAGTGATGCAACTACATGAAGTATGAAGAAATCAGAGGAAATGAACCATTTGCAGTGGTGGAAGAAGCCATGGCAGCTGATGAGTTATGGTTCTGAACCAATCCATCACATGGTTAGGAAATGTGAATTGTAATTTCCTTGGAAGCACATTTGTTTGCCAGAAGCTTTAATTGTATCCTTTTAAGTCTGGGAGCATCAGTTGATGACTACAATAAATATTATTTCTAGTTATAGCCACACACTATTGCTTATGGCTGAATCAGTTTATATTTACTGTGCAGGGTATATTATCAAAATAACTTCATGAAGAGTATCTTTCATTACACAACTAAAATTTTAATTTTGTCTCCCATATAACTTTTTTTGGCTTCAAAAACAGCAAATATTAATTTTTTTACCAGGTTGGAGACTATTTTTTTCTAAGAAGGAAGTCTACAACCCAGATAACTTTGATGTTGCATACTGTTCTACATGTAGACACTAAACACACAAAAGATCAGATCTCTAAATGCAACTTTGGTGAAGCAGGGCGGCATGTAAAGTGGGATAAAACCATAATCTGAATGCTGGAAGCAGATGGCCACCATTTTAAAAATTCAAAATGTATTTATAATATAAATATACAGTGTAATAGTATCATATGTAAACTTTTAAAGGACATTAAAACTCCAGAATAGGTGACTTATCAAAAACGTTACAGCTAGTTACGTAAACCTCCGAAATCTATGAAATTGGCTTGCAGTGTGTATTAAAAATGGCTGCCATAATTTACTTGTTGTAGGTAAAAATTAAAATTAATGCTTTTCTTTTGTCATGAGGATAGGGTAACATAGGAACAAATTTTTATCGCTATCAAAAATGTTGCAGCTTCCATATTTAAAAAAAATTAATGATTTCATATGGAATGGTCCAGGTATTCCAATGCAGATGAAAATCTGAGTAAGTCCACACTTGTATATTTTCTTCCCATATATAGCAAAATGTAAATATTTACTGCTAGTGAAAATTAGGAATGCTTGTGGTGATGGACATGAATATAAAACATAATGTTAAATTAAATTCAGTCTGATGTTTACATACATGTGTATGTAGAATAACATACAATGGCTGAACAAAAGTATGCTTAAATAGCAAAATGATTTGTCAAAAACATACCGTATCAAGTTCATCTAGGCTGAATATCATGAAAAGGAAATGCCTACGTCCAGTTTTGGGGGTTGGTTGTGGTGAGAATGAGGATACCTGTGAAAGTGTCAGTGTAGTAATGTGGTGGTACATAGCACACAAGAAGTCCACTTGTTGGAAGATTAGTGCCTAGGCACAAACAAGTGACACACACACACACCCCGGGGGCAGGTAGCGGGGGCTGGTGGTGGCCAGGGGCTCCATCAGGCCTGGGTCCATATCCAGGATGGTCTTGAGCTCGTCATCGATGCCGACGCGGTGCCGCTGCTCCTCGCCGTTCATCATGCACGACATTTTGCGGATGATCTCTCCGAACTCCTCCATCTGCACGCCGAGCTCCATGCCTGCCAGTCGCACCATGGCAAGGGCAAGGCCGGCGCTACACTGTGCCTCTGCCCCTCCTGGCCATCAATGTCGCTGCTATTTTCGCTCGTGGTATTTGGCACGCTGCCACCACAGCCCACTCTGACACAACACTCTCTTGTAAAAAACTCCAGACTGCCGGCCACGTTTGTTTATCTTGTGTCTGTCAGTAACTGCATGTCAATGTATGGCTTGGAAGAATTAAAACCATTTTGGTGCCTTGTGTGCATACAATATCAATATCACCAAAGTTATTTAAAACATACAATATTTTTATTTTACAGCCTGGGTATTGGGAACTTTACAAATTCTGCAACTGACACTTTATTTACTGGCAAATTAATTGAAATATCCACTAGACAATATATTATGCAAAGCCAGAAAGTTACAATAAATAAGGAGGAACATCACTATTTAGGACTAAAAATGCAGTTGACAACACATATGGCTTATTATATGTAATTAATGACTGTAAAAAAGCACATTAAAAAATTATATTTAAATACAATAATGTTCTATATATCAGAACTTATTTTATTCTATAAATAAACCTTATACTCTAATCAATAACAACAATTTTCTGTCAAGAAAATACAAAACAAACACAAAGTAACTTCNACCAAAAGCTTGGTTAAAATACAAAACAAACACAAAGTAACTTCACAACTTGTGTAAAAATGAATTTTGAAAATATACGAATATTCAAGGTAGCTTATAGAGGGATATGGGATGAAATTCTGCCACATGTTCCGCAAAGTTAGGCATTCAAAACCAAACCTTGGTTTATTAGACTTNAAATACAAAACAAACACAAAGTAACTTCACAACTTGTGTAAAAATGAATTTTGAAAATATACGAATATTCAAGGTAGCTTATAAAGGGATATGGGATGAAATTCTGCCACATGTTCCGCAAAGTTAGGCATTCAAAACCAAACCTTGGTTTATTAGACTTTGAAATTTAAAAACATGTCACAGATTGCTAATGGTGCTTGTAAAACATACAAGAGGAANTTTGAAATTTAAAAACATGTCACAGATTGCTAATGGTGCTTGTAAAACATACAAGAGGAATCACAGTTTAAAAAGAAGATATTTTAAAATGTTATAACTTAATTATGTTTCTACATTTTATAAAGGACACAATATAAAAATTATTGATTACACACTGCACGTTTGCCTTTGTCAACATGGTACTCATTTTTAAAACCAAAAGTTTTTTTTCCTTTCCTTGTTTCAGGCTTGTAATTTGAAAAATTCCTAATTACAGCCTTATTTTAGAAATAAATAACACAATTCAAGTTTTAAAAATGTCTCAATCATTACTACTCAGACATCTACAGTTTTTCAAAAAACATTCATACATTAAAACAGTGTTTTAGAAGAACGAGTTCAAAGGAACAAGTTTCTTAATACTTCTACACCAGATGTTAAGCTAAAGAGAAAGACAACAAATAGGTTTCACTGATGAGACTTCAATTTTTTTTCATGGTTGAAACATTGCTTTTACTTAGAAAAACAGATGAATGTTAGCCTGTCCTTCTCAACCATTCTATCTACTTGGGTTACTTGTTCCCTCTCTAAATTATTTTCAGGTCCGCTTTAGATGCTAAGATGTCATAACTGCTGTGGTCAAATCTGACTAAATACTTGACAGCTTTAAAGGAAAATTACAACTTCGTCAAATGTCTTCTGTGTACTGGACTGCCAAAACTCTTGTAACGGGGAAAAAACAGGTTATTCTTATTTAAACAAGTTTACATTAAAAACAAAGTTTCTGCCATTGGAACTTACACACTGTTCATTCTATTAAGAAGAGGTATTTTCTAGTTGATGAAATGTTTGAAACTCTAGTTTTGTTAAAGGTTAACAAATACTTCAAGAATACACTATGTTAATTCTATAATGACTGTTCATATATTTTAGCAAGAGAACACCATTGCAAAAACTTACATAAGTGAAAGAATAACGTTGGTTAAAAAGGAATCCGAGTTCAGACTATTTTTTGTTACTCTTATAATAAAGGTACTGTGACACAACTAAAGTTCCTGTGAGTGAATTTGAATGTGGTGTTACGTTCCCCAAAAAAGAAATTGAACTGGAACTAGTTCTATTTTTCTATGAAGTGAACTTGAACAGCTTAATTTTTTCTCTGGGGAACTTTTTAAAAACTGCATTGAATCAACACCTGATGCTACTTGATGTGGTCCATCAGCCACGCCCCTTGGGACTCTAGTCCCCTGGCTGCGCCACGCCTGGCATCTCGAACAAGCAGTGGAAGGCAATGAAAATGGACACGACACCGCTGTGGGAATGCACCCACAATGGCTGTCACTACGTGCATCATTTCCTATCCACAAAATAAGTGAAAATCAGGCAGCCAGCAGTGAAGTGCACTCATCTTACCATAAAACTCATTTCTTTAATTCAAATCTAAAATTACACTTTTGAATTACTTGTTTTTGTGTTTTAACATATATACAAAATTTTGTGTCTAATTTAGAAACTGTGTAACATTCCTATTTCATGTGTACTTTGTGCATTTTAAATTTGAAATGCAAGGCTAAAAATGGACATAGCATATCCGGACATTAAACCATTTTGGCATCCTTAGGGTAAAGCCAGATGTTTAATCTAAATTATAAAATACCAAAAGTTCACTTTTTAAATCATTTTTAATAGTATCATGGATATTTTAAGCAATAGTTATTTTTCAGTTTTAGAACTTGCCAGAACATTTCATGTATGTTGTATTTCAACATTCAAACATTAATGGTTAAGTTAGTAGTAGAAGTTGATCGGTTCTGGCACAGGGGTTGGGGGATGGGGACAAGGGACAAGCCAACCACCCTATTGAATGATGTCACGAGGCAACCTCCTGATCTGTCATTCCTTGTAAGCAGTGGTCATCTTGGATTTGAATTTTTTTCCTCCTGCACTATCACTCTACCTCAGCACATCATGCTCTTGTATTTGATTTAGGAAGTTTTCTCATCTTCCTGCCAGTCTCTATTCTCCCACAACCTATCCCTCGGGTTTTTATTCGCATATGCATCCCGTTCTCCCTCTTGCCACTACCCCCAGGGATTTCTCTAGCGTCTTAGCGGGGATGAGTCCCATGCTATGTCATTTCACTTTGGTTTTCTCATATTCCTTCTGGTCTCCTTTCCACTGGCGCCCTGGCAGGGACGAGTCTCATGCTCTGTAATTCCACCTGTGCAACATGGAGAAAGGCCTGTCAACACATGCTAGCCTAGAGTTGTACTGCGTACACGCGTCAAGTATGCCCTAAGATTACTTATAAGCATAGTTGGCTGTAATTTCCTAACGGTTTAAGATATTGTCACCAAATTCATAACTTAGGCGCAATGTCTGACAAGGCAAAGGGCCACAGGCTCAAGTATGCCCTAAGCACACTTATAAGTATAGCATCACTCCCGACGATGAAAATCACTGCAGGTTCAAGTATGCCCAAAGTCTTCTTATAAGCATGGTTGGCTGTAATTTCAAAACCATTTAAGATAGAGCTACCAAATTCATAACATAGACATAAATACCCAAAAACAAAATGGCCTGCTAGGTTATGCATGCCCTAAGCACACTCATAAGCATAGTTGACTGTTTATGCAAATCGTTTAAGATATAGTCACTAAAATCATAGCATAGGTATCACCTCTGATGGCAAAAAGGACCGCAGAGTCAAGTATGCACTAAGTGCACTTATAAGCATAGTTGGCTGTAATATTCAAACCAACGAAAATACAGTTACCAAATTCATAACATTGGCATCACCTCAGACAGTGAAATGGGCTGCAGGGTCAAGTAAGCCCTAAGCCTACTTATAAGCATAGTTGGCTGCAATTTCCGAACCATTTGAGATAGTCACCAAATACATAACATAGGCATCCCCCCTACAATGAATATGACTGCAGGGTCAAGTATGGCCTAAGTTTACTTATAAGAGTAGTTGGCTGTAATTTCTAGACCGTTTCAGATATAGTTACCAAATTAATAACATAGACATCACCCTTGACAAAGAAAATGGCCCCAAGGGTCAAAGATGTGCCAAGCCTACTTATAAACATAGTTGGCTGTAAATTCCGATGCTTTTAAGATAAAACTACCAAATTCATAACATAGGCATTACCCCCAAAAGCAAAAAAAGCTGCAGGGTCAAGCACACTTTAAGCCCACTTATAAGCATAGTTGTCCAACATTTCCCATGCAGCAAAGCTATAGGCATCAAATTCATATAATAAACATCTCCTCTGTTGAAGAACAGGGTGGTAGGATCAAGTAAACTTTAAGACATCTTATAAGCATAGTTGACCCACATTTCCCATCCACCGAAGCTATAGCAATAACATTCATAACATTTGACATCGCCGCAGACAACAAACAGGATGGTATTGTCAATTATGTCCTAAAACCTAGTATAAGCATAGTTGACTACCATTTTGCATCCATTTGTGCTACAATCACCAAATTCATAACAGTTACCAATGGCGGCCGCTAGGAGCACTGGTGTCGACACACATGCCAACCAGCGGCATCGTCCGGCAAGATTCCCACATGCGAAAATCTGGGCGCTACCTCGCTGGGAATCGAACCCGGTTCGCCTAGGTGGGAGGCGAGTAGTCGTACTACTACACCACCATGGCCCCACAACAGTGAAAGGTCAATAACATGTTGGGTATAGGGTTACTTTCAGAATTTTCTTTTTTTTAAATGAAAACAAGCTAGAACTGGTGGGGATGGTTCCCTGTAAGTTCGTATTTACAGATCTTGGACTTGTTCAAGCTTGTCTCAAGCACAGGCAAACAAGGCGGACTTTACAAAGACAGTCTTATTCTGTGTGCCGTAAGACTGAATAATTCTGTTGCAATCACTCCTTGAGATCACCAACCACGTTTCGTAGTCGTCGAAACCTTGCTTAAGACGGCAAATAAGCCCATCTTCTCAGAGTTCACTGTACAGGTGCTTGCTTTATTTCTAAACGGCAGACGCTAATGATTCAACTTCATAAGTCACATGTTTGCGAAAATCTACTTTGCCCTGTTCTGAGAAAGTATTTGCAGAACTGGAAATCTACAAATAACATTTATTTTTAAAGTTGTTTTTATAGCACCATCAATTACTCTGTATAAACTAGATAGCGCTAAACATAATATTTTTAAGTTGTTTTCAAATGTAATTGCAATTCATAATAAAGTGATACATAATAATAAACAATTCATACAAAATTAAACATTCTGCTAAATCAAAAATACAAGTAAGACATTTGTAAATATATGCACAGGTTATATAAAATGGATTTTGGTATCGATTGCTTTGTTCTAAAGAAATACTTACGATTACGTGATGAGTTACTTCTTGCAATGCTTGTGTCAATAAATCACATTAGTCATACAGTTTTCTTTACAGTATATATTGTACTCATCCAAATCACTTTTTCTTAAGAAAAAAAAAAGCAATTTAATTACACTTCAACGAATTAGCCTCACTTTGTTTCCAATCACGCTTTTGTGTTTTTGAAAAACGCCAGAATAAGCATTGTTTCCTATTGGTGTAAAATACCGCGTAGAGTTACATCGTGGTGACAAAAAATACATATTTGTGTCTGGTTCATGTCCAGCCGCCAAGTTTCNAAATACCGCGTAGAGTTACATCGTGGTGACAAAAAATACATATTTGTGTCTGGTTCATGTCCAGCCGCCAAGTTTCGTTTGAATTCGTATATTATACTATGCCTAAAGTTTGTGCTTGACCAAGCCTGCAGTGGTAAAAAATAAGGCCTATCTTGAGCACGCTGTCTTCACCCTAACACAAGCACAGGCCCACACCTAAGCGCAAGCGAANTAAAAAATAAGGCCTATCTTGAGCACGCTGTCTTCACCCTAACACAAGCACAGGCCCACACCTAAGCGCAAGCGAAATCCACTCACCGTTTATACAGAAATTCTTACTTTCCTCGTCATAATTTCAGTTTCAGAGAAGTTATTTAAAATGTTTGATTATAGGAAACTTACATTTTACGAGTGGTTGAATAATTTAATTTCTAACTTTACTGTGTGTTATTTACTGGTTACAAAAAAGGCAGATACACATTGATAAAATATATATATATATACATGTTCTTGACATTTTACCAAACACCACATAGTAAAAATTGAGCACAAAAATATTAAACAACTCATGAAATGTAAATTTTATTTAATCAAACACTGTCAATAATTGCTCTGATACAGAAATTGTGACACGAAACAAAGAATATCTGCAAAAGAGGTAAAGCAGAACCCTAAGGGCTACAATGCCATGTGCATCGTGTGCCATCGCCGCTACGCTCGAGACTGAACTGGCGTGGAGCGTCCTCGTTGTGCTACGTGTATCTATGGGAATTTAAGCTGTGACATTATCGTTTTATTGTTTACTGGTGGAAAGTCTAGCAAGGTTCAGGGCACGCCCCTCGAGCACTTACGTATGGATATAACACGTATATTTTAATACACAGTATTTCTAATGTGCGCGGTGTCTTGAAAGTAATTGACAGGGACAGTATGAAATGTGTTTTCTTTTCATAGTTCAGCATGCTGGACGCACGTTCGAGTTTCGTAAAAAAAAAATGTGTATTTCAAACACATAATAATGCAGTTCGAGCGCCACGCAGGCGAGTACTTTAACTTGGTTCCAAATTGACATTTATATATGACAGTAAATAACAGTAACCGTAGAACACAAGGTCGTGTGAATGAGAAGTCCCGACACAGCGCATAAAGGAAATGGTTATATTTAATTTCTTATGCAGATGCATGGATCAATAGCCAATCAGAGCATAATAGAAAATTTTCGAAGAAGTTGTTTATTTAAAATAGTGGAACATAATTATGACGCAGACACTAACAAATGGCACAAGATATAAATTTAGAACGGATAGGTGGCAACTAAATCCAATAGTAAATTGCATGTCCCATCTATAACATGATCACTTTTTCAGAAAGAGATATACACAGTTACAATTAAAATATTTAATGCTCTATCACAAAACTATAACACATTACATTACAATGACAAAAAAAAGATTTCACGTTTGAAATTATTACTTGCACACGCTTTCTATTCCAAAGGTGAATGTCAAAACTTTTGTAGTATGTCTAATGATGTGTAGAAACTGTATGTATAGTCCATTCATGGTTTCTTCGGATGTTTTGAATAGAACCTTTGAGAAATCACCATATTAGTAACATGTTAACCTGTTTTTCCAATAACTTGGATACCACAAATATATAACACTGTGATTAACTTTAAAGTACTGTATTCTTAAATGAATGAAACTTTAACTCAGTATCTTCTGTAACTTGTAATACTTATTTCGTATTAAATACTTATTTCGAATAAAATATGAATTAAAAACAGTGAGAGCAGCGATGTGTTGGCAACGGCTAGTAAGAAATATTTCACAGTTAATATAATGTTTAAACGTAGTTTTTTTGGTATGCTTTTGTAAATTAAATGTTTCCTATTGATATATTTGAATTTTTTGGTAGCATTGAAGGAAACATAGTTTATTGTTACAGCTCAAAATATCAGCGCAAATAGTGTGCATAGGCCCTAGTGATATGGTGTTTTTTTTTGTCCGAGGAAGAAACTTTAATAGGCGGAGCGGATCATCCATCTCTCTCTCGCTCCTGCTACAACAAGCGGTGTGAAACTTCCAGTGTGTTTTTTAAACCTACCTAGGCAAGTTACGATGTTGTAATAAATGTGTATTTCCACGGCAGGAATAATTCTACTGTAGAGTACATCATTACTGCTGTGTGTGAAAGAGTATTGTTAGCGTTACGTTGTACCAGAGTGTGTGTGTGTGTGTGTGTGTGTGTGATTGCAAATATAGGACGTGCAAAATTTATACGTTTTAACTGTGAACTGTTTTTAAGAAGAAATTATTTACGAGGGTGTAATGATACAATAAGCAGAACGTCAAAAATAAAATACATAAAATACGAGGGGTTCGGCTGCTTTGTTTACGTGGGTCGCCATGTTGTATAGCCCTGAATGCTGTAGTAAAGTAAACAAATGTGAATTGGCAGTCACCTGTCTGATATGAATGTGTAGACATTACCGTAGGTTAGTTGGCCGGTAAATGCAGTACTGTGCGGTTCGCGGCTAGTGGAGTGTTGCTACGTGCGTGAGTTGTGACGTCCGAATCCGGCTGTGTGAAGGCTTGTGATTTAAGAATGGCGGGTGCAAGTAATAGTGCTTTTGTGCGTGATAGTCGTCTATGTGCCGGGTGTTACCTGGACGTTAGCAGGTTTATTGAATGAACGTTGTTTTGGCCACTACTGTTTGATTATTTAGTAGATCATGGTGTGTTGCCGAACGAGGTAAGATGCAACCATTGCTATCTCTCACTCCCACATCTACTGGATGTGTAGCTATTTGAAATGTAGCAAACCTAACCGAATTCAACCTAACTTCACAATATGTAATGCACAGATGTTTGCACTGCAGCACGACGAAATACCGTATTATGTGATGACAAACAGTAGCCTGTATTTACACATTGTAATGTTAAGTAATGTTCGGTTAGGTCGTTTTACATTTAACATATTTACATATGAAAATATAACTATAACGTACATATTTTACACACTTTTTGCCCCACAATTTCCCTGATGTTCATAGCCCTCCCCACTATCGTATTTGTAGTTTGTATTGATATGTTAATGCCCCTAATAAATTTGTGTTCTGTGAAATTGATAGAGTAGAATTATACCACTTTCCGTGATTTTTTCTTTCGTTTTCGGAAAAGTCGCTATTCTTCACAACTACCAAGAAAAACATATTTATTTGATTTCCATTCGATTATAGTAAGATTGGTAATTATCCAGTTTAGGGGCTTTTGGGCGGCTCTTAACATCGAGGTCTGGAGAACCGATGAGGGTGAAGTGAGGTGAGTATGGAGAAGCGCTGGAATGCAAGGGCAGGGGAAACGGGAGATCCCCGAAATAAACCCCGACCAGTGACATCATCCGGCATGATTCCCACATGCGAAAATCCGGGAGCGGCCCCACCGGGAAACGATGTTAGTGACATAGCTTAAAAAAGGAACTATTACTGACTTGTTCTGATCCCTGCGCAGGAAACACAGATATCGCCAAAGTGGCGAGAAACAGGCTGAATGGCTGAGAGAGAGAGAGAAAGAGGGGGGAGAG
>NQII01000582.1:83594-189773 GCA_002778355.1 Clitarchus hookeri | reverse complement strand
AGAGGGTGAGAGATAAAAAGAGAAAAGAAGTGCTCAAGCTGAATGGCGGCTAGAGGTGATACAAAACAAAACAGTCGAAGACAGGCAGGTTAAAGTATGCTGCGACCCATACGCGTTAAAACACATGTGATGAGCTATTCATTTCTTATTATTTTTTTGACTTCCTTAGAAACTAAGTTAAAACATTAGAACGTTTTGTTCGTTGACAAATTTCTGAACATGGTATTGGGGGGAAAATTTTTTTATGACAATATCTCGTAAATAACCTGCACCCTGTCAACACAAACAGTAACATGATATCCAGATCTCGCTTACTCTGGCAGACACGCGCTCCGCGAAGAGATAAGAATCCCCCCCCCCTAGAAGGTTGAGAATGAAGGTCATTAACGCAGCGCCGGGAGTTTTACGACTCACATTTCATAAACAGAACGTAGTGTTTTTTTTTTAATGGTTTTGTAACTTTAAGGATAAAACTAATAATATACACTCATTGATTTCTTAAATTAAAATTATGTGCCACATATACACGAGTTCAGAATAAAAATGTGTTATTTTTCACACCATCCCACCCTCATTTCCCTTAACCGGAATTTTCCCTCGACCGGAATAGCCCTTCCCCCGACGATTCCGGTTGAGGGGTGCTCTACTGTCCTATGTTAATGTAAAATAATAACAGTAAGAACTATCATCAATATAGACATTGTTAAAATGTCATAAAGCTAATCTAAATACGGTTATAGGCATCAATTGTGAACATTCATACAAAATTGTTTTTGAAATATGACTAAATTCTTTCAACACCTGAAAAAGCATTTGACAGTTAAAATGTAGTCACATGGAATTGTTATGTTAACATGTAGCAGACGGATATGTAATCGGTAACCAAAAGTAGAACTTTAGCAGGGCTTCAGAAAAGAGTGAAGTAACCGTGAATGGCCTATAGCTAAGCAAACTGAAAGAAACGGCTACTGTTTGCAAAAAAAAAGTTATTTTCTCATACGAGACCAAGATAACCCATGTATGGAAGTTATGGGTATCAGCAAGTGTGGAGAAAGAAGAATGACGCTTTGAAAAAACAGAGCATTGCTCCAACTGTGAAACATGAAAGAAATTTGGTTATGGTTTGTGTGAATTCTAATCGGGCGGGTAACATTGATGTTATCGACGGCATTATGAACTGGAAGAAGTATTGAACTATACTAATTACCAATCTGAAGAAAAGATCACATAAGTTTGTCTTGGGTGACAGACAGATGTTGCAACAAGGTAACGATCCCAAACCAGAGTTTATTGTTTTGCGCTCGCTGCTATGTTCTGCACGAGCGAGTGGAAGTGAAAGCCAGAGCAGTTATATGATGGTGGCGGCAACTGAATGGAATGTTTTGAATGACAAGCGAGCAATAAACCAGGAACATCGTATTTTTCACAAAAGGCGAGCCAACACGATAATCCTTTTTGCAGCACGCGCTGCTGATCTTGGTTGTATTGATCTTCTGTGTTTATCTGAAGAATTTTCGAGTGGTTTACTGGCCTAGTTTCTCTAAGCGTGACTCAAGGTGCGTCAAACTTTCCAGGTCAAGGCCAGCAGAATATGAATAGTGTGATGGGCCTTCGGGCCGAGTTAAGAAAACAATTCAACAAAATGAGTTTGTGATAAAAAGTCTCCCAGTAACTTAACGAAAATACATCTATAACCCGCACTCTACCAACTCCCGCTCCCGTGAGCATTCTCCGATCGGTCCGGGACGGTTCAACAAAACTAGTTCGCGCCTGGCCCATGCCAGTCACTAGCCCCACAGCTCTCGCTGCACATACATCGTGCTACCGCCACTATTGACATGCCATGCGTCTCCAGCGATCGTAGCTTCATAAACGCGATGACTTATATATTGCTTATTTATCGTATATCTTATTGTTGCCCAGTAAAGCTTTTCTCTTTAATTTTAACTGCAGTTTTTAGTCATGACCATAATTTCAGCCTCACTCACATTTCATGCATTAGCACAACCAACTTAACCTTGCGTTACTTAGAGTCAATGGATATTATATTCTATTTTTATTTTCTTATCTTTTGGTACTAGATTTCACTTTTCAATTCATAAAACCTGGACAGGGAATTATATTCTTTAGCCAGGTTATTTACTTAACCTGCTTTTCAAAATTTTGTATTAAAAGTAGAGCCACTTACCAGGCAGAGCTGCCTCCCTCTTCTTTTCCTGTGCAGGCAGGGGGAGGGGAAGGGAACATTCTTGGGTACCGGGCTTGCTGGGGAAACTCAGTGGGTCCATTAAATGTTAACTGCGGACGGCAACCTCCGTAACTAGAGATTGGGATAGTGCAGGGAGTTGGGAAGGGGCTAATCTTGCTTCTTCCTAATCTCCTAGTAGGTCATATGAAACCCCGTTGGGTGGTTAAGGGCCCCTCACGGGACCTGGACTACCCCAGCTCTGAGCTTCGGCAATGATGAAAAATGGCGGCGGGCCGACAGTTGTTTAGTGACTGCGGCGAATATCGAGCGAGAAGAGAAATGAGCGGCGAGAGGAAAATATGCGACTGCGAGCATTGGCGCAGCGAATAGTGTGACTGGCAGGCTGGACTAGTGGACTGGATGCATGAGTGAAATACATTACAAATGATGGCAACAAGACTGAATATGTATTCATGATGAGTAAGAGTTAATTGACAATAACCAAACAGAGACATAAAGAAGGACATTAATTAGAGTTGAAATAGACATTAAATATTGTGCTCACTGTGAAATAAAAAGCGTAATAGTTGAAACAAATAATTTTATGCTGTAAATAAATTAAAAATCCAATTTAGTTCTTTTATTTTTATTAAGAACACCATCCCTCACGAACTCAGGTACGCCCCTCAGGCATCTTGTAACAATATTATGTTCAACAGTTGGTCATCCTCTTCCAAACACACCACAATCTCGAAACTCCACCTCCATCCCCATATTTAAATCAGATAGAGAACCTACGGTGTGAGCTAAAGAAAAAAAGTATGGATACACCAACCTTTGAAAAGAAAAATTGATCCTGTGCATCCAAGAGGAGTTGGCACAAATGGACATCAGAATTTGCCAGACATACATAAATTTGATGCCAAAGGCTATCAGACAAAGTATTTAAGTGGCCATTTGTGTTCTTCTGGATGTTTATTTCTCGTTCCTTCTGTGCGTACAAATACTTATTTTGTAGCAAGGAGGCTGCTTGTATCATTTTATTTTATTCTCGTTATGCTATAGTATTGTTAACATGGGTGTATGCAAATGAAAGATAACTTATGCACCTAGCTAACTGCATTATGCACAATATGAAGGGGCCATGGTGGTGCAGTTAACATTAAATAACTTAGAACTAATATGCTCAAACACCATAATATCAACTTCTCTTTTAAATAATTTCATGCAAAAGAGGAATATGGGTTTGAAACCACACACAACTACAAAATCCACCTCATAATCACATAGGCATATGCCCTAATGATAAAGAGACTAATGAAGACCAATTTTCAATAGTACAAAAATTTTACTATTTGCATACAAGTAAATATTATTCATTATTTACATACATGTCCAAAAACACTATTCTATTAGAGAAAAACTAATCCTGTCACAGGTATAATACCAGAATTAAAACACACATTCACATACCCTCTGCAAATCGAAAAATGATGGCAGCAAAGGCTAACACACACTTTTGTGCTCCTTATGGGAAAATGGTAAACGAATGTGAAGAAATCATTAAATGTGACTCCAAGTGTTCACGTGGTGCCACAAAAAATGTGCAAAACTTTATAATATTCAGTTTCAAGAATACGTCTCAGACAAAAAGAAAACTTGAGCTTGTGGCCGCTACGACTGCGCAGAAAGTCTTACGTGTGATAAAGGGATCACACCGGTGCTTTAAACAATGGCAGATGAACTAAAAACAATGGTAATGAGTGGAAGGAAAGACCTGGAAGAAATAAAACAATCAATATCCTTAAACAAAAGCCTTGAGGATCTGAAAACAATATCATCACAAATGCAGCTCTAGATAGATAATATAACAAAATTAGTGACTAGTCTGGCCAAAGCCATAAATATAACCAATAAGGAAGAAGCACAGATAAAAGAAGAGCTGTCTGATGTGCAACAGTACTCACGACGCAACAACATAGAAATTTGTGGAATTCAAGAGGAGAAAACAGAGAAAATATTAATGATAGTATATGTTAAACTGCCAACACTCTGTAAGTTGATATAAAAAAAGCCTGATATTGATGTAGCTCACGGAATACAGAAATGCATAAACCCTTGATCGTTAAATTTGTTCATAGATGGAAAAAAAGAAGAAATAATCAAAACCAAGAAGGATTACCGTCATCTCACCACTAAAGATGCCATGTTGAGTGGGAATCTACTTAAATGAACACTCTACAGCATCCAATAAGAGTCTACACAAAAGATCAATGGACCTAAGTCAAAAAGTTACAAGTTTGCTTGGACACGTGAAAAGTAAGTAAAGTATTTGTAAAAAGCAAAGTATTTGTCAAGAAAGACGAGAGCTCACGTGTAATACACACAAAAAATGAGGATGTCATAAAAAAAAACTTGAGCGAGAAACCTGCTTAGTTGCCCCACATTAGACAACTAAATTTTCTTCTACATTGTCTAAATGGCTGCTTCCAAGTGCAATATAAAACAAATCTACAATGCCCAAGATGGCTCGTTACCTGAAGAAGAAAAGGAAATAGACCTTACACTTCGCGATATCACCTAAACATCTTCTGACACCATTCAGCAACTCACACTAGGCCTACAACATCTTAGCCATCGTACTTACATTAAATGCAAGATGCGTACGGAATAAACTACCGGAACTCGAGATGATCCTACATAATATGCACAAAGTGGACTTCTTAGTGTTGACTGAAAAATGGCTTAAAGATGATGAATGTAAGTTGTAATGACGCAGTATTCTTAATTTTCAGGACACGTGTTTCATTTTTCTGTGGCTTTGCTGAGCTTCATAATATTTTTATCGGATTTGAAATTAAAAGCCACGGTGGTTCGATTTACCGTGATAGTCCTTTTATCGGGCATACGTTTGCCATTTCGTACGTCTCAGTTTTCAGTAGCGTCAACATTAGATTAACTTTTTAGACTGTGTCGACAAGTTTCCTACGACGCAGTTTCGATAGCGTGTGGAGAGCGTGCGTGGCTCGCCAGACCCTCATCTGGGAGGAGGGGGGTGATAGGCAACACAAGTACACGTGTGCCTGTCACCCTTCAAGCAGTGGATAAGGTCAGTTGGAAGTCAGTCGGCGGCGAGTTCAGTTGGAAGTCAGTCTCCACTCAAGTCAGTCGTCTAGGCCGCGTCGGGTGTGACGCTAACCCTCACATCTGCAAACTTGAACTTATTACATTATTTCCGCTGCATTTCTTATTTCTTCGGGCAAGTTTGTAAGAAATGTAATAATTCGTAAACGACTGTGGCGATGTTATGCACATGTCTATTTAACTGTGAAGGCTTCGTACTCTGAACTTCGGATGTGAAATGTGTCGCTTAATAGTAAATAAAAGTATGGAACAAAATTCTCTGGAATTTCACATTATTTCATATGTAATTGGCATCCATTTTACTGAGTCTCGTGTACTACCTCTGAGCTAGTCGAGTGGTGAGTTATAGTCGAGTGGCAACGTAAAACCGGCTGTAACTGTAGTGGCCAACGTTACAAAGTACTATAATAACACTGGGCACAGTGTGGCATTTTCCTGTCGGAAAAACAGAGCAGGTGGTGGTATTACTATTTACAGTCACAATCGCTGGAATTGGGAGAATGTAATGCATGTAGAGGCTGACCATAACATAATGACCGAGGCTGTTAAACTTCAGCATTCAGCATAAGCTAAATTTAATTGGTGTTTACAATCCTTGCTAATTGAACCTAACACCCTTCTAAATGACTTGGAACATGTCATCTCATCTAATGTCCACAAAAACATTATTGTAGTAGGGGATACTAATGTAAACCTATTATGCCATAACAACACAGCATTTAAAAATTACACACTATTCTGTAAATCCGTGAGATTAATAATCTGCAACAGGGTCTTTCCAACTAGGTTAGAACAAAACGAGCCTACTTTAATTGATAATATCGTAATAAATAATACTAAGTTTTCTTGTCAAGTTAACAATACACTATATGATATATGTGATCGCAACTTACTTCTTTTGAAAGTTACTGATCCTGGTGACCATTTATGTAATGATACAAATTTTGCAAATAACTACATATCACGTCCAAATATACACTATGAAGGTCTCAATCAATCATTTTCCAAGGAAGAATTCTCACCCATAGATGTAAATGATATAGACATATATTTTGATGACCTACTGTCATTTATTAACACAGGTGTCCAAATGAATCAAATAAGTGAAATCCTTAATAAAGAACAAAAATGCAAAAGTGAAGTGGTTGACCCCTAACCTTAGCGAAAAACCAGTTATTTGCCAAAATGAAGAAGTTCCCAAATAACGTGTATCTGAAACAAGAATATATCAACCTTAGGACTCTTGCCACTAATGAAAAAAAGAGACTTGAAAAAAAGATATACTCAAAAAGCTTATAAAATGTTAAAATTATCCAAAAGGTAATTGGCAAGTCATAGGTAAAGTGTTAATGAGGCAATCAAGTAAAAAAAAACATTAACAAAATTACAGTCAAAAATATCAGAATCACACATGAAAATGAAATTGCCTCTACCTTTAGTCAGTATTTTGTCCAGTTGGTCCTAAGCTGGCTAGCAACATAAACCCTAGCAACACACACCTCTCAAGCATGGCGATATTGCCCATATGCTATTTCTGAATCCTGTTTCTGCATTGGAAATATTACACATCATTACTAACCTCAAAAATAAAAGTAACGCAACAGAAGACTGTCTCCCTAACACCCTTTTCATTAAGTGTAAGCAGTCTATCAGCAAACACACAGCAAATTTTGTGAATAAGTATTTTAAATTAGGCACTGTGCCAAATAAATGCACGATTGCCAGAGTCATTCCTGTATTCAAACAGAGTGACAAAGAAAATCTGGCTAATACCAGCCCAAATCCATTCAGTCAACAATATAAAAAATAATGGAAAAATGTGTTAACTCTCGCTTGTTCTTCCTTAATGCAAACGACATCTTGTACGGTTACTGTAATTATCTAGAATAGGGGTTTTCCGAAAAACAGGAAAATATTACCTGCAAATGGTGAATATGGTCATTACTCACACTTAAAGGAATTTCATTGGAGATTCAGGTAATTTGCAGTATGTAACATGAAATGTCATAGTGAGGAGGGCTATGAATATTAGGGTGTTTATGCGGTAAAACACGAAAAATTTATGTCCAATATATTTTTATTGGGTTGCAGAATCATGTTTAATGCGAGAATACCTTTTGAAACCAAACCGTAATTCACAAAACGTGATTCACAGGATACATTTATGCCGGCACGCTAAGGTTATACAGGTATAAACCACTTTAATCAAGCAGTGTCAGAAAATCATTTATTTCTGTTGAATTTTTCAAGAATTTTAAACTTGTATATATTCACAAGAGGATTGTATAACGTGACATATTAGAAGTAGAAAAAGTATACATATAGTATATCATACAAAAAGATGTTCACAGGTGTTGTTTACAAGCAGTTTACGCGTATCACCATGATATATTCGTTTAACAACAATGCACAGACAGAGGAAACAAATTTGCATCGATTGTGGCCTTCAGGTGTCATTTTTACCTATTTCACATAACGGTTGTATGCTGGAAGAGAGTGAAATTTCAGTGTACTGTGTGAATTTGACTGTGCGAAGGCTTGTGATTTACGAGTGCTATTAAGAATGTTTCTGTGCGTTTATTTCCACGTGATGTATTAAAATTATTGTGTGAAAATATGAGTGTCTCTTTGCAATTATGTCCATGTAAAGTGTTAGAATATAATTATTGTGCAGAAATATGAGTGTGTGCAAAGTTTACACAAATTGAATAGACGTTAACATGTCCTATACAGGAGTTATCAGCAATACATCACCAAGGAGCTATATTCACAGGTTACATGGGTAACGTAATTTATACTCTAGTTTTTGCGTGGAAAGAAGGTGTAGTTAATTGTACTGTGTAGTATTGCATGTGACTGGGAATTGAAGGGTTTATGTACTGCTGCAGTCAGTCATGTAAAATGCAGAAGACCTAACCAAATTAAACCTAACTTCACGATAGGTGAATCGCAGGGGGTGGATGAACTGACGCAAGCTTAATTATTATACTTTTTCTAACACACTATCTCGTGTTGGCATACTCTCCCCCTGTAATCACATATTGTGAAGTTAGGTCAGGTCTTCTTGCATTTAACGTGGTTAAAGAATCCAGATTACATGTACTTTACATAAATTGGTAATTATTAAGTTTATGGGCTTTTCTGAACGAAACGTCCTAGACCAACAAAAGTTGCATTATTGGGTTCTGCACAGCCTACCTTGTTCACATTCAAGAGGGCGTAATGTTAAAATAAGTAGAACATATTTAAAACAATTCGAAATGTACGAGCAGTTTGCTTGGTTTGTTTACGTCTATTAACGTCTACCGCCATTATTAATGGCTGCGCATTGCTGATTTCATGCTAACCAGCGGCCACGTATGTTATTACGGGCATTTTAATGGTCAATTTAAAAAATATCAGTCGCCATCGTCTTTGCTGGGTCTAGTTGTGCCGTCCCAATCAGACGGATTTAAAAATGGAGAAAGCAATAATGAGTGCTTCTGTGCGTTATATTTGACAGTAAAAGAGTGTTTCATTGCGTTATATTCGGCTGAAAACTAGTGATTCAGTGTGTTATATTCGTGTATGTGGCGAATTTGAGGAACACTGTGTTTCGTCAAGTGAGGGTTTCGTCAAGTGAGGTAAGGTTGAATTGACCGTTGACAGAGGAATTATATCAGGTGAGTAAGTTGATATTCTTTTGGTATGTTTTATGGTTCCTTTAAATCCCTAAAATCCTAAATTCGTAGTTTAGTGTAAAACCCAAAAATTCTAAGTTAGTTTAAAACCCTACCCTAAATTCGTAGTTTAGTGTAAAACCCTAAAATTCTAAGTTAGTTTAAAACCCTACAACCTAGGTTAGTGTAAAACCCTAAAATCCTAGGTTAGTGTAAAACCCTAAAATCCTATGTTAGTGTAAAACCCTACAATCCTAGGTTAGTGTAAAACCCTACAATTCTAGGTTAATGTAAAACCCTAACCTCCTAGGCTAGTTTAAAACCCAACAATCCTAGGTTAGTTTAAAAATGTAAAATAGTGATTCACCCATCGTGGAGTTAGGTTCTGTTATGTTAGGTGGGCACATATTAAGAAATTAGTCGTACGTTAATGCCCCTCGTGTATTCATGTTCTGCTTCATTAGTAGAATGGAAATATACCATTTTCCGTGAATACATATATTTTTTACAGAAAAGCCCCTAAATTTAATAATTACCAAAGAAAGCCTTTGACACATTTGATTATAGCATCTTATTAATAAACTTGTGAAGGTTGCTATACAAGGTAATCTGTCTTGCATGGTTCAGTAGTTACTTATCTGAACGCTCTCAGTACGTTTGCATAGATGGGATTTCCAGTAGCAAATTAAAACTACAATGTGGTGTACCTCAAAGATCCGTCCTTGGTCCAATTTTATTTCTTGTCTATGTAAATGACATAGTCTCTTTACCTTCTAAAAGCAAAGCCTCCTTGTTTACAGATGACACTAATATATTTTACAAAGGACAAACCCTATCCAACTTATACATCCAGCATGACATACAGTTACTAGATAACAGGCTAGCAATTAACAAATCGTTCATCAATTTAAACAAAACTTTCTATGTAATTTTTCACAAACCAGGAACTTTGCTGCCTGAAAATTAAACTCTGATTTTTAATAATGAACAAGTTAACAGAGCTACACATACAAAATATGTACGTCTGATACTTGACCAGCATCTGTATTGAGAGTTATGAGAGGATAAAAAATAAATAAATATAAAAAATGTATGTAAGAAAATAGCATCTGTTATTGGCGTACTGTAAGGCCCAACCTACTGCAGCTTTAAAAAAAATATATAATTCTCAGATACACTCCCATCTCTCCTACGTGCTGCCTATCTGGGTTAGACACTACAGTCGGTAAACTAACCCCCCGTGTTCACCTTGCAGGATATAGCTATAAAAGCCATGTATGGCTTTCATCCACTCACCCCAACAAAATTCATTTACGATATAGCTGCTATCCAACCTCTGGAAAAACTCAAAGCTACGCTTTCTTGCCTCTTTATGTACAAACTTAGGCACGGACCTATGCACAGCAACATCAGCCTAAAATTCAAAAGATATATTCATAGCTACAGCACAAGACAGGAAAAAAAAACTTTACTATTTGAATTATGGTTCTTCTAAGTTTGGTGTTGGAGTAAAAAAATTTCTTGATCAGATATTATAAAAACCTACCTAGTTGATACAAAGAAGCTAGGACAACAAATTTTTCATTAAAAACTTTAAAAACTATGTTGCTGAGTATGGTTAAATGACCCCAATATGAGTATTACTAAGCATGTAACAGATATATATATATAATTTTGCTTCAGTCTGCACATGTCTTGTTAAGACAAAATAATGTACTGTATTCACTTAATTCCGTGTTTGGCTAAATGAATTTATGCATGGAAGTATGTATATATTAGTTCCTACTTTCAATGAATTAAGTCTGCAGTAACTCATGCCTTATTTACCTGCTTCTACATTGTATTTGTATGTAATGTTCCTATTGTAAATTATATATGACACTTGTCTACCTGTAGTCCCATTCTCCAGGATGGCATTCCAAAACATTACTCCGAGAGTAAAGTAACAGAGTAACAGCTGAGGAAAGCAAAAGTCGTAATTATTGAGAATAGGGACTTTTCTGAAGGAAACACAGTATACACACAAAAGTAACATAAATGGGTTCTGCGCAGCTTACCTTTTTAATATTGAGGAGGGTGTAATGATAAAATAAGTAGAACGTACTAAATAAAATATTTAAAATACAAGGAGTTTGGCTGCTTTGTTTACGTCAGACGCAATGTTGAATAGCCATGTAATGCTGACAGCGGAGACGTGAACTGTATTCAGTTGCTGTTTGGATGCAATACAGTTCAGTTCGTGAGTTGTGTCGTCCAAATCCGACCGTGGGAAAACTTGTGATTTAAGAATGGAGGGCGCAAGTACGAGTGTTTCTGTGCGTTACAGTCGTCTATGTGGCAAGTGTTACTTAAAACGTTTTAGTAGATCATGGTGTTTTGTCGAGTGAGGCAAGGTGCAAGTCATGCACAACGGTAGTTGAATTGCTTGAGGACAGTGGAATTGTACCAGCCGCGTACCAAGGTGAGTTAATTTATATACGTCCTGTATTTTTTACCGTTACTTTAAAGCCCAAAAATCTTAGATTAGATTAAAACCATATAATCCTAGGTTAAATTAACACCCTATAATCCTAGGTTAGATTAACACCCTACCATCCTAGGTTAGATTAAAACCCTACAATCCTAGGTTGGATTAAAAGTGTAAAATAGTGATTCACTCATCGTGGTGTTAGGTAAGGTGGGCACATATTATGAAATTAGGTGGATAAATGTTAAATTGAGGTGTTTTTGTATTTTTTTGGGTGTATTTTTAGTGATTTTACCCCAAAATTTCCCTGATCTTCATAGCCCTCCCCACTATTGTATTTGTGGTTTGTATTGGTGTTCGGTGTAATTAGTAGAGTGGAAACGTACCACTTTCCGTGACTTTTTCTTTTATTTTCAGAAAAGCCCCTATTTTCAATAACTACCACAGCTTCACTTGCCATAAATTAATCATAAACATTACATCTAAAAATGCAGCCTTTATGAAAGTTAACTTTCAAATAAAAATATGAATTTTACCACTCATCATTTGTAATTTTCCCGTTTGTGTCTGTAACAAGAATGTCTACATTTCCTTTCAATTTGTTTAATTCTACTAAACCTTCTGCACATTTTCATTTTACCTCTTGGTACTCCCTGAAATAGTGAGTGTAAAAGATTTACTCTGGCAGAATGCTCAGAGTAACTACTTTGCAGTTATGGACATTGTCAAGTGTTTTAGGACAGCCAAATAAAAAATTTACTCACAGAGTAACATTATGAAATGCCACCCATATATAAAAACTATAGTCATTGCAATATTGCACCCTTAATGTTGCTTATGTAATTTTCCCTACATTGTTAATGTGTTTTCCAGTTACCGGTATTATTCCAGTTATGTAAAGAATGCTAATTTTGTACAACTTAGTTGGTCACCCTAAGTTTTTTTGTACAGCCTCTTTTATAGGAGCCTTGGCTTGTAGAGGCAATTTCAAATAAATACAGAATAAAACACTGGTATGAAAAGGGCTTTTCTACTCTGGCTGTTAGCATTTTAACAAATTACCACATCGTCTACATTAAATTTGTTTCTCGAACCCAAAACTCTTTGAATTCTGCAATTTACTTACCTTCACTCACCGAATAAATGTTTCATGTTGGGCGGTCTAAGAGTTTGCTTAGTAGTCTTTTCCTATTTCTAATATTTCCATTACCGCAGATGCCTTCCAAACAATACATCAAAATTTTGTTGATGAAAGAATATCGTTTACGATTTTCCTTGCATTTATGTAGACTTGGGACAGTCACTTCCGTACATTTATAGACGTAAGTAACCCTAACGAACAACACACTACTCGCAAACCAAAAATCATTCCACCAACAAAATCAAGAACGATTTGGCAAAAGTGGGCGTTGTTCTCTGTACACTCGACCAAAAAAACCGTACACTATTTGCAACACAATCAGCACATTAGGTTTACACACAGAATGGAAAAGTAAACATACCTTTCTGCAACTGTTTTGGACTTCAACTTGTAAAAAGTTTTCTCCGACTGAGATTTCCCTACTGGCGAAAAAGAAACATTTTGATTAAGCAAATCTGGACAATCAAATTCTAAGTCTTCTGAGGTTAATGCTACTAAATCAAAATCCAAATCTACACCTGACTCCTCCATTATTACTTATGCAAACATTTACACTGCCAACAAAAAAAAGGGCAAATGTTTGGGACAACAAACATTTTTTAATCTGCGCATGCGCCGGTAAGTAAGGAACGTTTGTGCCGTGTTCCTTATTCATTTAGCAGCCTCGTGCAAAAAAACAAATTTGAATCGTCAAACGACAGTCTCTGATCTCTGTGGCGGAACCCAATCCTTGAGACTGTCGAAATAATTCCTCTAACGGAAAGATGTCAATCCAGTATCGGAAAGCTAAAGCCGGTATGCCATGACATACAACAGCGACCTTCCCTCCAGACCGTTTGCCATGCAGTGCGTACTCCGCATCAACCGCACAAATGTGAATCGACAGTGCATCGCGAATGCCGACAGGACAGAAGTGCAAGTGTATAAAGAGCAGGGCAGGGGCAGCGCAACGTCATAACAGCCCTCTAGCAACTCTGAGCGGATGAGTGTTCGTTATGACGGACCATGCAGGAAAAATGTAGGTCAATACAATTTTAATTAATACAAAGGAAAGAAAGACACACCTAGTGTGTGAACATTTAAGGATGCCACTACATGTGTTTTAGAGTTTAATTATATTCATTCTCAAATTTAAATGCTTTTCTCAGCTCAGTTATTTCTCCCCCATATGTCATGCCATCCACTCTTAAATTGTAATTATTCATGTACTAGGGAATATTATGTATTGGTTTTATTCATTTTTATGAAAAACGTTTGTATTTGTTTTAATTTTTGTAAGCTTCCAGCTGGTAGAAAGTAGTGCGGGGCGAGACGTATACCACCATAGTTCGTTCTGCGAGAGCTCAACAGATTAAGTCGCAGTTAGGCATCTCAAGAGGTCACTCGCGTCGCGTGCGCCCTGAGTGAACTCAACCTTTGTGCACAAATCATGTAATCAGAAATGGTAACGTAACATCTTACGACCTTTGTATTTCATGTTTACCTGGAGTCGCCAACCCTTCTTCCCAAGGACTAGCATCGCCTGGAGAAACTTAAATCCACAGTAATTCCACAATAGATATTCACGCCGTTTTCAGTTTAGTCCATCTGACGGGCCGCAGTCCAGCACAAACTTAAAGTTTTCACCTTAGAGTGATGTAAATATTTCTGTAAAAACAATTACATACAAGTTTTCAGACTTCGTATTTTTCATTTCAAGCACTCTCTTCGGACATTACAGGGTATGGGTCACTTAAAACCAACTTTCACAGTGATTTCTCGGCATCTACCATAATAATTTCTGACGTGGACCACTCCTGCATGGTCCTGCATGGCCACTGTCATCACGTTATCGGTCCACAGTCGTTGCACCAGTGCGGACCGCAGAACACGCACGTCATGCATCCCAATGCGTGTCCGCATCTTTCACTTGGGAAGGGGTCATGACCCGATACCGAGTGCCCATGGTGTCCCTAGAGAGATCTGTGTAATTAGCACAGGAAATAAGTGTTAGAATGTATATTAAATAGCATTACAATATATCGCCCAAGGGCAATTGTTCGTGAAATTCGCCCTTAGGGGATTGTGAAGTAATCTCAGAATAAATGCATGCCACGCATATATTTAATGAGGTGTAGAGTAGCAAGTCTTGAGTGATTGAAGTGTTCTATATGATTTTCGGAGTGCAATTGTGTGTGTAATTAAGCCAATTAGTAATGTGGGAAATAATTATTCTTTCTTGCAAATTGATCGTTATGGTTGTAGAGTGCCCAAAACTTAACAGACCTAAATTTTCCACCTGCTCTACAAGGCACCACATAATCATATTTTGTGTTTAAATTAGAGCTTAAGAAATAAATCTCAACTCTCCTCAAGCTAAGGGATGTACACCCCGAATGTTGGAAGAGTCCTATTGTCTGTATGTTTTATGTGTTCATGTAATGAGGTAGTGAACTAAATTACCTCGCAGGATGGTGAAGATCTCGGTGAGGACACAGTGACATGAACCAGGCATTCACTGGTACCTTTGTGCCCACTGTGACTGCCACAGTAGTGTCCTCCACTCCAGATGCACCACACCAGCAGGCATGTGGGCAAGAGTGATAGTGTATGCAGTGTTAAGTAATTAATCAGTATTCGTCAATATCGTTTATTCAGTGCTATGTAATTAATCAGAGTTCACCAATATAATTACACCAGTGCGACATAATTGATCGGAGTGCATCAGTATAGTTTATTCAGGGTTATATGCACTTATTCAGTGTCATAATTATCAAGTGTATTTGTTCCATGTGTGTAAATTGCACTAGTGTCATTAATTATTCAGAGCTTAATAATTTAGTCATTATTATTTATTGATTCAGTGCATCTATTCAGTATTTATTTATATAATATTTATCGTGTTTAAAGACAGTCATCACATACCCAGCCAGCCAGGGACATGTGACATTACTAAGTTGGCAAAACAGTGGCTGCTGCGATGCAAATATTTAATATTTATATAACCCTGATTTATTGTGTATTTGTGCAAGGGTAATTGTGTTTTGTTATGTAAGTTGTATAGGGTAATTATATTTGATTATGTTAATCTAAGGTATATCATTTTCTTACATCTCAGTAGCATTTTTAAGTCACATTTATGTTTCATCTTTCTACCGCTTGGCGTCGCCGCGCTCAGGTAGCGGGAGCCGGCACAGTTCTCAGCCAGTACGCTTCATCACTTCAACGCGGGCGGACATGGTAAGTCTCTTGCTTCATAAGAACCTCGGTGCCAGCCCCTGAGGCTGCGACCTCACTCAGTAATTGTATGATCACATCATCCAAGAAATAACTTGTATTTTATGTTACATCGCACCGAGGGGAGAGCAGCATCACGTGCCTTAATTAATCGTAATCCATTAGAGTGTTACATTGTACGACCACGCGGTCACCACATGTCTGTTCGGTTAAGTGTTCAATAAAATTATCATCTTTCATATAAACAATAGTGTGTTCATTAATCCGGGCGTGCGTAGCGGCCATACAGCTCGCATTTTCCTATTATCTGACGGTGTGTTACCTCGAGTCCCCTAGGGTGATTAACCACGACCCGATCTCATTGCTCAACACTGAGCTGGTGCCCGGCACTTTCACAGCTCGAGGAACACCGCGCACCCAACTGTCTCCCTTCGACATGGGACATACCTAGCGCACATCAACGGTTCACCTGTGCTACCACCAGCAGTCTGATTCCACAGGTTTTAATAAAAGAGTGACGAACCGAAACTGTGTTTACCCCAAAGCCACAGCTGTTGGGCGCATGGGCAATTGGTCTTTACATCGCAGCAGCTCGCACCACGATATATGACTTCATGCACAACCAAGTGGCAAGGAACTGGCCTGTTAGTCGAAGCTGAAGTGCTAAGTGCACCAAAGTGTAAACAGGATTGTGCAGCATTTTTCCAAACACACCAAACACGATCACCTCGTGCACAGCTACAGTCAGGGGTATGTTTTATTGTATTAAAAGCAATCGAGCATGGCAACCCACACCCCTTTGCCCAAGTGGACTCGTATATCCCTTCAGGAAACCGCCACATGGCACCACTCTATCTAGTGCAATACAAACACATCACCAGAAATGAAATGCAGACACAAGAAAGTGTAATAGTGTATTTAATGTTCAATTATAAAGGATCAATTATGTTTTCAAAAAGGAAGGTTGCCTATAAAGGCTCCCATCCTTGTAAAATGTAATTTAGTGTGGTGACACTGCCCATCAACTTTACATCGACCTTAACAGACATTTGTTAATCAACAGGGGAGTCACCAATCTGCTTCATTTCATTTATACAATTTTGCATTATTGACATAGTATTACATAGTGTTCATGTCATGTTTTTCCATTCGGGATTTGACACCGGTTCTTGTTACTTGTGATGGAAGCTGATGTCACTCTGCCAGTTCTACTTAGAACTCGGGACATAAAAGTAGCGTTGGTCGCCCGCTCTGTGAGCCCCCTCAGTGCCAACATTTAGGCTGATATCACTTCATTGCAATAATTATTTATTTAACCAGAAAATTTGATTTTTTAAATTTTCTGTATTGAGGGGAGAACCACTTGCACGCTTACCAGAGCGCTTAATGCTACCACGTATCCACATAACACAATTCTCATTTTCACACTAAGGTTGCTGGCAGGCCGTTAGTGCTGGGTCTGTTTCCTTTCATTATTCACAGGGTATAGAGCACAGTGAGTTAACAGATTTACAAAGTTCAATGTGTGTTAATTTATTGTCCTTCAGGACATGTAGGGTGCTACACAACATGTAGCGACACCCACATTTTTCTACAATATTTCATGCTTACGAGACGGCCTACAGTCTGGTCATAACTTGTAAATAGTGTAACAGTATGTGACGACATCATCTGCAAACTGACGGAGACTCCAGTGCTCCCTGGGCCATCGACCGAACGACCCACATCACTAACTCTCCACTGGGTTATGGCGCCGGGCAATTCTACACTCAACCAACCCTGGGTTTTCTCGACCACGTCAATTTCTATTGTCCAATTGTTTCAGAATATGGGTTGTCAAATCAAATACAGCATGACGATTAGATCGCCATGATGTAAAATCATAGTTTGTACTAGTTAGGATGTTGTAATCCTCCAGGTGTGCAATTAGCCTTTATACAAAAAAATTTCAAAAAATTTAGAAACAGTTGATGTTAATGCAATTGGTCTATAATTGTCAACAAAAAAATTTCACCTTTTTCAAACGGGTGCTTTATTAATGTAAATGCAAATTTTAACCGGTCAGTGTAAATTCCGGATTGCATTGAAAAGTGTATGAATACATTTTTAAAAATATATTGCTACTAATTTTGTTAAAGCTGTGTGAAGATTTGGTAAGCAGGGAGTTTGTTATTTTACATATTTCTGTGGGTGTAGGTTTAGTTACCAGTATACTGGGATAAGGGTGAGGAAGAGCTTTGGTTAAATTACGTTATGGATTTTCGAGGATGAAATTTTACTTAACAAAGAATCTGCTACTGAAAGAAAGTGTTTCGTTTAGATAAAAGCAACTGCAGAGAGGTCATCTGTCTTTACACCATTTACTTTGATTGTGATTCTGAAGTCAGGTTTAATTATTTTTTCATAATTGTGTTTGGTGAAATTCCAGGAAGTCTTTATCTTGTTATCTGAAGATTCAATAAGTCTATCATGATTTATTAGCTTTACTGTTATGATTACTGTTTTTAAGAGTTTTACATTTTTTACAATAATTTATTGATTGAGTGGTATCAGTATTTCTACATTCTTTATTAAGCACATATTCCATTTTACATTATGTTTTATGCCACTGGTTATCGAGTACTTATCTATTGTCTGGGATTTATTAACAGAAATTTTTGGGATGCAGGATTCATAAATTCTGCAGATGGTACTGTGAAATTTTTTAAAATTTAAGTTAGTGTTTGTACAGTTATACACTTCTAGTCATCACAATTAATTTAATGACTCTAAATAAATTTACTGATTGATCATTAATAATTATCTTCTTGTAGTTGAAACAATGTAATGAATTACTGACTGATGGAGTTGTAAAAGTTGTGCAACATGATCAAAAAAATGTGTGATTAATTTGTTTATAGTTACATAATCTGGAGTAGTTGAACAATTGTAAATAATCCTAGTAGGAAAGTTTACAGTTTGCACTAAATTTAATGCATTCAGCATGTTCAATAACCGGTGAAGCTATGGGCTTTCTGATAAGAAATTTATATTAAAATCACAACAAATTATTTTAGTGTCATTTTTAAAAGATTGGTAAATATTATTTTGAAATAACCTAAAAAATTTATAGAATGTGATATATAAACAGTCAGAAGTACAATTTTCTTTCCTGATACTAACATGGATCCTGCTGCTCACAAAATCATTTTCCCAATGCAAATTTGACATATCTAATTCTTCAAATTCGAAATTAATTTTGATGAAGAGACATGCATCCTTCCCAAGTATTTATTTCTACAGAATTTTGATATTAATACTATGATGTGGTCGAGGGTGTTGGATTGTCTGGCGCCATAACCCAGTGCAGAGTTAATGATGAGGGTCGTTCAGTCGACAACCCACGGGGCCCTGGGTGTCCTCCGTCAGTTTGTTGATGTCGTCATGTATTTACTGTTACTTTTTTTATACTTTATGACGAGACTGTAGGCTGTCTCGTGCACCTGAAATATACTAGGAAATTGTGGGAGGTAATATAAAGTTGTAGTAACCTACGTGTCCCGGAGGACAATAAATCTACACTTTGTAAAGAGTTTATTATCTGTGCATGACTACATGTGAATAATGCAAGTGAACAGACCCAGCACTTGCAGCCTGCCGGTGACCTTAGCAGTAATTAAATTTGGTATTATGTTTATACGCGATAGCGTTACACTCTCTGCCGAGAGTGTGAATGGCTCTCCCCTCGGAACTTAAAATAAATGTTCCAATAAATTAAGTTATTGCAGTGAAGTGATTACAGTCTAAATGAAAGAATCCAGTGGGCTTGCAGAGCGGGCGACCAATGCCGCCGGTCTGGTCCAAGTGCTGAGATGAACTGGCCTAGAGACCTCGGTTTCCGTCACGAGTGACAAGAACCAAAGTCAAACAGCGAATGATGAAACCTAACATGAACACTATGTGATATGTTTGTAATGGTGAAAAATTGTATAAATTAAATTAAACACATTGGTGAGACTGCCATTTATTAACAAATGTATGTTAAGATTGAAGTTGTGAAGTTGATGGGGCGTGTTACAGCCCTTAATGACACGTTACAAGTATGGAGGCCTTTATAGGCGATATCCCTATAAAAGAATATAATTGACCTTTTATAATACACTTTTAATATATTATTACATTGCTCGTGAAAAGTGTTTGTATTTCGGTTCCTATGACGTGTTGGAATTTCACTGGCTACAGCATTGCCAAGTGGCTGTCTCCTGGAGGGATGGGCGAGTTTCACCTGGGCAAAGGGGTGTGGAATGCCATGCTTGATTGCTCTTAATACAATAAAACATACTCCTGACTGTAGCTGTGAATGCAGTGATGGTGTTTAATGTGTTTGTAAAAATGTTGCACACTAATGGTGAACCTTTGGAGCACCTATCACATCAGCTTCTCCCTACAAGCTGACGTGAACCGCACGTTCACAAGTCCTTTTGCCCACTGACTGCCACAGTATGTCAACACCAGATGCACCACACCGACAGGTTTGTGGGCACGAGTGCATTAGAGTTTATTATTTATTCAGTTTATTTTGTCAGTGTATTTGTTAATAGCGTCAGTGTATAGTTAATTAATAATTTGTTTTGTCATCGGAGACAATCTGCCCAGCCATAGCCAGAGACATGTGACATTCTACATTTGGCAATGCTGTGGCTGGTGCAATGAAAACATTTAGAATAAGTATTATCATTTTTATTATGTATTTGTGTAAGGGTAATTATGTTTTCTTGTGTTAATTTAGTTCATATCATTTTCCATCCCATAATCATCTTTCAGTGTATATTGTGTTTCACAGTTTCACTGCATGGCATCAGCTGCGCCTAGGTAGCGGAAGCCGGCGCACATTTCCGCCAGTATTCGCCAGCACTTGGACGAGCTCGGACGTTACGCTCTCCCCACTCCGCAGAAGCCCTAGCAAGGACATCATCTGTCGAATAATATCCAGTCGCATCGATAACATTGTAAATCATTATCATCATCTATTTCATTATTTGACTTGCATAGTGCCGAGGGGAGTGCGACGTTATTATTTATCGGGAATCGTAAAGTGCACTACGAGCTTCCCATTATAAGACCACGTGGTCGCTTGTAGTTCCGGGCCATTCAGGCCACGTGCCTTCTGTATAGTTGTGTGTACATAACGGGGTAATAAATACCTTAACAACCAGCACCACTTTTTTTATTGATAATTAAGTAACAGCATGCGAGGTGGCCAACAGCCTCGGCAACGTGTGTATGATGGAGTGTTTACCAGAGTCCCTAGGCTGTCGACCGAACGACCCTACATCTCATCAGCTCACCGCAGAGCTGTGGCGCCGGGCACACACATATTACTTCACAACTCTGGGAACACCGCAGATCAAGTTGGCTTTATCGCCGTAGCCAAGTTTGGTCACATCAAAGCCAGTTCGATGCAACTTGGTGGTGCATCACATTGTATGTTGCAGTGCGAGCTGCTACGACGCAAAGACCAATTGCCAGTAACCCCTTGTAATAAATTAGTAGGGCGGTTTCTTGAGTAATGTAATCCCTGTCGGCAAGAAGGGGTAAGTTCCATTCTTGTCGACCTACAATACTCACTGTTGGCCAGATGTGGTTGGTGTGACCCAGTGTAGCTGATGTAGTTGTTGCGATTGCCGGAGTCAGAGTGGGCACAAGGAGCTCGTGGACACGTGGTTCACATCAACGTGACCTGGAATACAAGTGCTAGCTTTCCCCTCATTGTTCAAATGGTTTTCAGTGAGACATATTACATGAATATTGATTCCGAGATCATGTTCAAAGGTTAGTATTGCTAATATGAATTTATCAAGTTTGTTATCCAAACTACATATGTTGTGACGGAATACAGTTAACCTGCTCTGGTTAAGCCTAGATTTCCTACATTTACCTGAATTCAATTGCCCTACATTAGCATGAAGATCAATACTTTTAACATTAATTAATCTGCAAACTTTTGTTTTGTCCTGACCAGTATTTATGATTCTTGCTGTGGTGTTATTTCAAGGCACAGCGACTGCATATAAACAATTTTTAGTAGGCCCTATATTTTCTTAACAATAGAAGCTAGGCAATGGACCTGAATTTAGTTTTTTGAACTACATTCTCAGGGGAGAACAATTACATCATATGACTTAACCAGTTTGCAAAGACTAATTTGCTTGACAATAAGCCTGACTACCTTCTCTTTACCTCCGATATTTGTATGTAAGCCATGTCTTGTAAAGCAGTGTCTTGACAGTATGTTTACATGTATTAATGACACATGATCAACTTCCGAGCATAAACTTTCAATTTAAAAATAAGCTTTCTCAATTTCAACATTAAAACAGTTATATATCAACAAATCATACCTGGGTGCTACATTACAAACAGCTACATTAGTGTGACTAAGCACAGGCAATAACGATTTGAAGTATTTTGTTACATTTGCAGGTTGGCTCTTGTAGATGTCATTACCAACTGCATAAATCACTACTATATCTTTTCAGTTCAGATCATAACAGTCATTTCCTACTTCTTGGACATCTTTAAATACTGCCCCTGGCTACAACAAGCTGAAAACGTATAGCTGTGTCGTCTTGCTAAGGACTATTTCTGCAAGACCAAGGCCCTGGCTAGCTGAATAACTACGAAGCTTTGGTGATTTTAGAGAAAACTCCCTAGGTTTTAGGTGTGAGAAATCTTCGACACTGTGAAGCACACAATATTTATTTTTCAATGGCAAATTAAAATTAACTTGGGTTGGGGTAGAATGTGAGTTTCTGACAGTTATTTTTGCCCAGCAAATTCCTGCTCAGCTAGTTTGACACTTAGCACCACAATTTGATTTTAAAGATATTCATTCTTGGTTTTTAACTCTTGCAATTCTTTCTAAAGTATGTCACTGTTAGGGTTTAACCACTTTTCATTATAACAACAATTGCTTATTTTGCAAGGTCTTTATTTGCTTTAAATAGGAATTTCCTCACTATTAACGAAGTCATTCTCGCCAATGCTGGTCGTTTCTTGTGTACACACAACTTCAGTTGTTTCATTGCCTTCGCCATTTTTAATATCGTCGCTACACCGTACACATTACCAATCTTTTCTAGTGATACCATTTCATCTATGCCACTATATGTTGAAATGGAATGGTACATCACAATCGTCGCACAACACTCCATTACGAAATATTTTCCTTCATTATCGGCACTTGTACTTATATATTACATTACAATTCTTTTGAGAACATAGAAACCACATGTCACATTCGTGGCACCATCTTACATTATATGTTACACAGATTGTTGACGTGTATGAAAGGTTTTTCCTGCAAGTTTCCAAATATTTGGTTATTTTAATATATTGTTGCAAAACAATCAAAATTCAATTAATGAATCTTCCCGAAGTTCTATTCTCGAGTTTATATAGATTTTAATTGAATATTAACACAGTTATGAAAACTTATGTAGTGTCCTAAGAGTATCACCGTTTTTTACATTGACATGGTTCACTCCTGCGTATTTTGGCATGGACACTGTCATCACATCATCGGCAAACAGTCGCTGCACCAGTGTGGCATGCGGGAACATGCACATCGTGTGTCCAATGTGTGTCCACACCGAGTAATCCGAGTGCCTGTGGTGTCCCTATACAGAGCTGTGTAACTAGGATAGGAATCAAGTGTTAGATGGTGTAGTAAATAGCATTAGAATTTGTCGCCCATGGGCAAATGTACATGAAATTCGCCATGAGGGGTTTGCGAATTAATTTCAGAATAAACACACACCATGTGCATATTTAATGAGGTGTAGAGTAGCAATGCTAGGGCATATTAAGCATTTTATATAATTTTTCGAGTCCAATTGTGTGTCTAATCAAGTCAATTCGTGATGTGGGAAATAATTAGTCTTGCTTTCAACCTGACAGTTCCGGTCGTAGAGGGCCCCAAAACTTAACATACCTAAATTTCACATGTGCTCTGAGAGGTGCCACAAAATCATGTTTTGTATTTAAATAAGTGCTTAATTAAGGACTCTTAACTCTCCACAAGATTAAGAAAACTCACTCAGAACGTTTCAGTTTTTTATGTGTATATGTTCCAAGTTTTATGTTAATGAGGTCAGTTAATTAAATTACCTCGTGGAGTTGAGTGAGCTCTTGGCAAGGACGCAGCTCGCTCGTGCCATCACCGGCAGTCTGATTCCACATGTAGTAGGTGCTGCATGTGCATTGCTTCACAGGGGACTTTTACCCCCTATGTTATGGACAATTAACTGTAATGAGTTAATGTAATTTACTGGAGCTTTAATTTAGTTTATCAACATAATGTATTCGAGGTTACCCAGGGCTGGTTGGATGTTATATTGCCTGCCAACATAACTCAGTAGTGAGCTAATGATAAGAGCAGTTCGGTCGACGGCCCATGGAGACCCTGGTAATCCTCCGTCAGTTTGTTGATGGGTGTCACTTACTTACGGTTGCACTTTTAATATATGATGGCAAGACTGTAGGCCGTCTCGTACACCTGAAATATGCTAATGGAATGTGGATGATGCTACAAAGTATGCCCTACAATGAATTGATACTGATTTCACTTGGTTGAGCTCATTATTCACTGTCCCTGCTACAGGTCAATAACGCGTGAATGATGCCTGATAAAGGCCCCAGCACTTATGTGGTTAAAAATATGTGGACTTATATTAAGACGCGATTGCGTTAAAATCTCCGGTGAGAGGTCAGTTGGCTTACCCATCAGTACATTAAAGATAATACAATTTAACATTTGACTAATATATTAATATTTCAGTTAAATGATTACAACCTAGATGCGGGTACTGAGAGGGCTTGCGGAACAGGCGAGCAACACCGCCGGTTTTGTCCGGGTGCTGAGACGAACTGGGGCGATTCATGTCCGCTTATGTCACAAGTGACGAGAACCGACATCAAACACCGAATGATGAAACATTACATGAACACTCTGTGATGTAATTATAATATTGAAAAATTGTACGAATTAAATTTAACACACTGGTGACATCACCGTTTATTAACAAATGTCTGTTAATGTTAAAGTTGTGAAATTGACGGGGAATGTCACAACACTTAATGATTTGTTACAATGCAGGAGGCCTTTGTAGGCAATCTCCATTTTATAAAAACATACTTACTCTTATATAAATACACATTGAATAAGTTATTACATATTCTCATAAAAGTGTTGTATTTCACTTCCGACGAAGCATTTGAATTACACTGGCTACAGCATTGCCAGGTGGCTGTCTCCTGAAGTAATGGATGAGTCCACCTGGGCAAAGGGGTGTGGAATGCCGTGCTTGATAGCCATTTATACAAGGAAAAAATCCTGGCTCTACCCATGAATGCGGTGACTGTGTTCAATATGTTTGTAAATATTCTGTACACCACTGGATGACACTTTGGGGCACCTATCTATATAGTTATGGCCTATTAGCCAGTTAATGCCACTCGGTGGTGCGTTGCATCGTATTTAGCTGCACAAGCTGCGAGGATGCAATGACCAATTGCCAGTGTGCCTGAAGCTATGGCATTGGGGTAAACACCATTTCGGATCGCCTACCCATTTATTAAAAGAGTAACCACTGGTAATACATGAGAAAGACTGTCTCTTGAGTTGCATAATCCTTGTCGGGAATAAGGTGCAAGTTTCGTTCTTGTCGACCTGCACTATGCACCTTTGGCCTGATGAGGTTGGTGTGACCCCTTTAAGCTGGTGTAGTTGTTGTGACTGCACAAGGAACTTGCGAATCCATTGTTCACATCAAACTGTCCCCCTTTGGTGATCACTTGATAGTGCAGTACCTCATCACGCTGCTAGGCGCAACAGGCAGTGGGTGGCTTCAGCTTGTGGCATGTCCTCAGTGCATAAGGCCTGCGCATCTGGGAGCTGACTCCGGCTGCTGCTGGGGGGTCAGGGTGCTGACCGCGGCGAGGCTGATGTCCAGTGACATGCATGTTAGGGCAGGGGGTGTCCCAGCCACATGTTATTCATGTTGGGCGGATCAGGCGATGCGTACGCTTGGTAATATACCCCCCTTCCTTTGACTCCTCTTCACTGTTGCTGCTACAGGGTGGACGTCGGCGTGATGTGGGTGTTGGCGAGGGGGAAGGAGGGGCCCCAGTGAAGGGCTGTGAAAACCAGTTACACTCCCTGTCGCTTTGGCCGACATCCTCCGGTGTGATGTCCCCCGCGGTTGGTCCTGCTGAGGGCGCTGCGGCAGAGCAATCGAGAGAGCTTTCTTGTGGGGATCTCTGTCCCACGGGTGTCTCCGGCAACTCGCAATTGATGGAATCCCTGGCAACTAGCGCCATGATGCAGGGCATGACGATGCTGTGGAGTGACCCTTCCAGCGCTGCAGTGTGCGTGTGGTGCTTATGATTGTGCTTGGTGGTAGTGATTCTCCCTCCTGCGAATCTTTCTCCTCCACATTCCTTATGGGCATCGACATGCCGGGCATCATGGTGGAGAAGAGGCACCGGAGAATTTTTCCATCGCTGCCCAACTTCTCTTCTGGAGGCGAATGGTGTGTTGTTTGGTTGGTGTTCGACGCCCTGTTGCCAGGTGTCGTGATGCTTGGCATCTCCAATGCCAATCGGAGGTCCTCGAGGTGGACGGCAGCCCTCCTCCTGCTATCCAGCCTGATGAGGTATGTCGTGTACCTTAGCATTTTCACCACTGAATGTGGTCCACTCCATTTCTATGCGAACCCATCGCAGAAGTTTTTCGTGCCACTGGATATTCTATGTTCTCTGACATAGACTAGTTGGCCAGGTGCCAACCGCTGTGGAGCTTGTGTGGTGGCAGGCATCCATCCATCGATGTAATGTTCTTGGTAACTGCGAGTTGCTGTAAAATCTGCCACGCTGTGCTGTCTTCTGGCTGTCCCATCTTCTGGTTTGCCATTGTCCTGTATTTGGAATATGGAAAACTCTCCAGGTAGCATTAGTTCACGACACTGCAGAATCGCTAATGGAGTCTGCCCTGTTGCTAGATTCACCCACCACCTTAATGTGAATAGGTCGGCAGGTAGATGTTCGGCCTAGCTGGCATGGTCCTTTCCCACTCTCATGTGTAACTGGGTCATGAGTTCTTGGTTACACCTCTCGGTGGGGTTTGCCCTTGGGTGTTTTACCCCCCACCGAGTGCAAAGCTCATGCCAACACCTCCCAGTGAACTGGGTACCGTTGTCTGTGAGTAATGTCTTTGGGTACCCCCAGTGAGGGTAGAAGTCCATTTCCAGTGCCCGCGCAATGTGTGTGCCTGTGCGCTGGAGACTGGATAAGCTTTAGTCCATCTGGAAAATGTGTCACTTACGACCAGGATGAACCTCTTCCCTGTGAAGTGCGGGGGTAGGGGCCCATGAGATCTAGGACACCATCTCGAATGGTTCCTTCTGCACCCTTGGTTGCTGTTGGGTCACCTCATCTGTTCTCCTGCTCTTGAAGTGCTGTAGGGGATTCACTCCTTAACATACCTGTGTACATCCCTGCTTGCTACTCGTCAGTGGAAATGAATGTGGAGATTCCTTGCTCTCTAGGTTGCCCATGGTGACCAGAAAAATGGCTACTGTGGGCATGCCTTAGCAAATGTTCTCGTGCTACTTTGGTACATAGAGGCACCAGGTCGCATCGGGATGCTGCCAACGGGTCTCGACATGTGTGTCCCGGATATGTAACACACTTTGATGTGGAATGGGTTTAACTGTGCTTTTATTTTGACGTGTCATTGCATGTTGTTGCTTTGGCCTGGGGTAGTGAGCGTCTGGCTCGCCTACCCCACCAGTTGGGATCCTGCTGGTGGTTTCCTGCCATTATTTACATTATTCTGCATTTGCCTTTTGAGGTCAGGACATTCGTTATACCAGTGGTGTTGTTGGCCCGAACAATATCTGCATGTAAAAGGGCAGCCTCCCCTTCTAACTAGACCTGCTTGCGTGGTTTCAGCTGCCATGTTTGGGCCAGCTGTTATGAGTGTAGAAAGTCGGCTGTTCCATGTGTTATTTATTGTTTGGCACGCCCCATTCATACTGTGTTCTGCTGATGGCTGTATGTTCTTGTTCCATGTTATGTGGTCACGGGGCAGTGGTTGGTGTGGCCCATCATGTTCCCTGTGATGCACTCTATTTTCGGTATTGGTCTGGTCTAGTAATGCTTTGGACCTCGTGAACTGTTCTACACTGACATGTTTCAGTGCTGCCAGGGCCAATTTGAATTCTGATCTTACTGTCAATGCAATCACCTCCAAAATGTCTGGTTCTAGCATATGTGGATGAAAATGTTTAATGATGTGATTTTTCGGGTGGCAAATGCTGTTTATATCTCATAATCGCCCTGTCACTTTAAAAGGGTACGGCTTTGAGCCTGCAGTGACACTACATGGAATTGAAATGTGTGGGGAATGCATTTTGGAACTTGGCCCATTGTTTGCCATAGTGGTAAATAGACCTCCACCACATGCATGCCTCCCCCGACAAATGGCCTCCGATGCAGCTAGGCCACTCTGCTTCACTAAAAGCGTACCTGCTCAACCGTCCTGTGCAGCCACTCAGGAATGCATGCTGGTTCTCTTTGGTGTTTCCTGCGAATGTTGACCACGATTGGAATTGAGCTGGTGTCATGCCCATCCCTGTGGTTAGTGCTGCTATTGCTAGTGATGTTCTGGCCTCCTGGTGTGTCAGAGGCCTAACAAAGCCCGGGGTGGTGTGTTGCACCAATGGGTTTCCCATGGTGCCGCTTCTCCATCTATGCCTCTTATGGTGCTTTAGCAGGCTGTGTTGTAGGCTGTTGTTCTCACTGCCGTTAGTGAATTGGCATGGCACCGTCACTCGCGGTATATCTGCGCACTTCCGCACACGNCGTGCCCATCCCTGTGGTTAGTGCTGCTATTGCTAGTGATGTTCTGGCCTCCTGGTGTGTCAGAGGCCTAACAAAGCCCGGGGTGGTGTGTTGCACCAATGGGTTTCCCATGGTGCCGCTTCTCCATCTATGCCTCTTATGGTGCTTTAGCAGGCTGTGTTGTCGGCTGTTGTTCTCACTGCCGTTAGTGAATTGGCATGGCACCGTCACTCGCGGTATATCTGCGCACTTCCGCACACNAGGCTGTTGTTCTCACTGCCGTTAGTGAATTGGCATGGCACCGTCACTCGCGGTATATCTGCGCACTTCCGCACACGTAAAGTCCCGAGGTGTTAGTGAACATGTTCTGTTCGATTGGTCGCAATGTTTGCTCACACTCTTCGCATCGAATTCTACCATGGTTGTTTGAGGTTACACATTCTGTTCCTGTCAGGCACTCAGCGTATTAATTCCTGAGACAAATTACGCACGATATCATTCAGTCACCTAATCCTGCACATATGATCTGTTTCACGCATCGTTGTTTGCGAAAAATATTAAAAATTTAATTTCCTTAAAGTTGTTCTGTAGGCTGTGAATTTTAAAAATTATTCTGGTTGCTGTGAATTTAAAAACACTTTTTATAGCTGTACGAGTTCGCACTGGCATGTGCGTCTGTTGAGGTTGAAGTTGCCTAGGACCACTTGCGATCTGTTTCACTCTGTACACAATTGCACTCATTTGTCATTCGAGGTACTGCTCCATGCATTTTCTATTAGTTCACTATTATTTCTTTTAATGTCATGCACGAGTCGTCTCGCGTTTGCTAATTCCCAGCACTGACATTTTGTTTCCAGGAATGGATTTCGTTCAGTTGTTGGTCGCACTCATTTGAGGCACAAAGTTTGTAGTTTCCCATTGCTGGTGTTCCAATTTAATCTGTAAGTATCCAGTCCCATTCTGGCTACATGGCTTGGTGTGGTTGCCATGGTGACTGGTCGCTTGATGATGCGGAAGTTGTATCTATTTCTACACTTTGTGCAGTGGTAGGTTAACTCCTTAGAGGAGGGGTAGTTGCCGCTTCACCCACGTGTCCGGGTGGTGAATCACTACAAACCTCCCTGCCCAGCAATGGCAGCACTAAAAAAAATTGGTATTGTTCGCTGACAAAAATGGCAGATTGTCTCTAAATTCAATTTTTCACTTGTCGTTCAAAAATGTTCTTTAGAATTCATTTTGCTGCTGAGGGATGCTGAACACTTTTACTTTCATCCTATTTACTGATGCAGTTGAGTACTGACTGCCAATTTATTACTTTAAATGTTTTGTGTTGAGTATGGACAAAATTTTAACACTGAAAAATATAACTTTTTCCAAAAATGTTTTAAGTTTTTATTCAGACTTTTATTGTGCACTGTTCAATAGATTTTGCCCCTATGCTTTGTGTAATTTACATATATACTCTCCCCAGTCCAATAAAAAATAATAATAATAATAAGTTTCTGAGAGGTTTTATATTTAACGGGACACATATATCACTCGCTAAAGGTTGGCCTTGGACTAACCACAGTTCTTAGGATCGTGTGCTGAACGACAACTTGGCTGTATCCCCCGATATATATGGTACAAATTTACAGGAAATCATAATATATAAATTGGGATTTAGGCTCCCCAGCATGCCATAGTATTACCATTTACCTTTTAAATTAAGGATGCCTGTTTGAGGCATCGATGACATCCTTGATAGGACCAAGAAACGAGATACAACACAAAAATTAGCATTCACAGGTTTCGGTTTACTGAAATAAATTTTATTGCACAATAGCGTACACAGTTACATGTATGCAATGCAAAATAAAGCATACCTGACTCACAAGGCCTGCTAGCGGCAGTTACTGTACAAATAAGCCAAGAATGGTGTGAAAACTTACAATTGTAAAAGAAACCTCAGGGGTCAGTAAATTGAGCTGACAGAGAAGTGCTGCAAACAGGGAGAATACTGTTTGACGTAAACCATGCGTCCACGAGTTCCTTGTGCTAACTCTGACTGCAGCAGTCACAACAACTACACCAGCTACACCGTGCCACACCAACCTCTTAAGGCCAAGATTGCGTAGTGCGGGTCGACAAGAACGGAACTTGCACCTTGTTGCCGACAAGAATTACGCAACTCAAGAGACTGCTCTACTCGTGTATTACAAGAGGTAACTCTTTTAATAAATGGGTAGGCGTTCCGAAACTGTGTTTACCCTAAAGCCACAGCTGTAGGGTGCACTGGCAATTGGTTGTTACGTCCTCAAAGTTCGTGCTGCAGAATAAGAACGCAACGCACCACTGTGTGATGTTAACTGGTTGGTAGGCCGGAATTGAATATATAGGTATCCCAAAGTGTCATACAGTAGGGTACAGAATTTTTATAAACATATTGAACACAATCACAGCATTCACGGCTAGAGCAAGGGGTGTTTTTCATTGTATAAATGTTAATCAAGCATGGAATTCCACACCCCTTTGCACAGGTGGATTCGTCCATCCCTTCAGGAGACAACCAGCTGGCAACACTGTAGTCAGTGTAATTCAACGCACCATCGTAAGTGCAATTCAAACTCTTTTATGATAAAATGTAGTAACTTATCTAATGTGTATTAATATTAGAGTTATTATGTTTATCTAAAATGGAGATTGCCTATAAAGGACTCATAATTTGTGAGAAATCATTTAGTGTGGTGACATTCCCCATCCATTTCACATCTTTAACATTAACGGACATTTGTTAATAAACAGGGATGTCACCAATGTGTTAAATTTAATTCGTACAATTTTGCATCATCATAATCACATCACAGAGTGTACATGTAATGTATCATCATTCTGTGTTTGTTGTGTTGTCGGTTGTCGCCACTTGTGGCAGCAGCGGACATTACTCTACCCAGTTAGTCTCAGCACCTGAACACGACCAGCGGCATCAGTCGCCCACTCTGCGAGCCCACTCTGTACCAGCATGTAGGCTGAAATAATGTTCAATACAATAGTTATATATTTGTCAACTGGAACATTTGTGTTATTTTTATGTACTGAGGGGAGAGCAAACTGTTCTCTCTCCTGAGAGTTTAGCGCAATCGCATATCATTCTAACAATAAGTGTTTTTCACAGTTTAAGTGCTGAGCCCATTACCAGGCATGATTCATGCATTATTCAATTGTAGCAAGGACAGTGAATAAACCGCTCATCAAGTGAAATCAGTGTCAATTCATTTTATGGCATATTTTGTAGCATCACCCACATTTATTTAGCTTAGTTCAGGCATACGAGACGGCCTACAGTCTCATCATCAGTTATAGAAGTGCAACAGTAAGTAAGTGACATCTCATCAACCAACTGATGGAGGATTCCCGAGGTCCCCATGAGCCGTCGACCAGACGACCCTCATCATTAGCGCACCACTGAGTTATGGCACCGGGCAATATAACATCAAACCAGCCCTTGGTAACCTCGCGACCACATCACGCTGTGTCCACTAGCGCTAAACACAGGATGTTATTCAGGGTGGCTGGTATCCTTAGTATCCTGTGTGAGACCTATGTTATTTGCTACAACACAATTTGTTGTTTACTGGGTGTTACTATGGGTTTAATTTGTTGATGTATCGGTGTTGAATTCTGTTGTTTTGGCCNACAATTTGTTGTTTACTGGGTGTTACTATGGGTTTAATTTGTTGATGTATCGGTGTTGAATTCTGTTGTTTTGGCCTGGAGCTGTGAGCGTCCGGCTCACCTACCCCACTGGCTAGTTTCCTGCCGGTGGTTTTTTTTGCCATTGTTTACTTAAACTAATTGCTTTCTGCGATAATGGCATTCGCTATGCCAGTGGCATTGTTGGTCTGGACCATACCAGCATTGCAAAGGGAGCATTTCCTTCAAATTGCTCCCATCTGCATTTGGGCCAGCTATTACAGGTGTAGAAAGTTGNACAATTTGTTGTTTACTGGGTGTTACTATGGGTTTAATTTGTTGATGTATCGGTGTTGAATTCTGTTGTTTTGGCCGGGAGCTGTGAGCGTCCGGCTCACCTACCCCACTGGCTAGTTTCCTGCCGGTGGTTTTTTTTGCCATTGTTTACTTAAACTAATTGCTTTCTGCGATAATGGCATTCGCTATGCCAGTGGCATTGTTGGTCTGGACCATACCTNGTGGTTTTTTTTGCCATTGTTTACTTAAACTAATTGCTTTCTGCGATAATGGCATTCGCTATGCCAGTGGCATTGTTGGTCTGGACCATACCAGCATTGCAAAGGGAGCATTTCCTTCAAATTGCTCCCATCTGCATTTGGGCCAGCTATTACAGGTGTAGAAAGTTGGCTATTCCCTGTGTCCTTTTGAGTTGTTTGGCTCACCCCTTTCGTGCTGTGTCCAGCTGATTGCTGTGTGCTCCTGTTCCCTGTATTGTGGTCACAGGGGCATGGTTGGTATGGCCCATCCAATTCCCTTCAGTGCACTTTCTGTTTGTTATTGGCCTGGTCTAGCAAATCTGTGGATCTCATGAATTGTTCTCGCATCTGTGGGAAAAAATGTCTGATGATATTGACTTTACTGGTGGCTAATGATGATAGCATTTCAAAATCACCATGTGCTTCCAAAACAGCATGGCTTTGAGCCTGTAATGACGAGAAAGTGTTGGCAAAATGGCTCTGAAAAGCATTTTAAAATTCGGTCTATTGCATTCCATAGTGGTCAATGGACCACCGCCATGTTCATGCCTCCCCTGACAATTGGCCACCTATACAGCCAGACCACTCTGGTTCACAAACACCATACCTGCCAAAACGTCCTGTGCAGTCGCTCTGGAATGCCTAGGGTCCTCATTGGTAGGCAGCGAATGGAATCGTGCTAGTGTCGTGCCCCTCCCTGTTGTTGGTGCAGCAACTGCTGGTGTTGATGTACTGGTTTCCTGGTGTGACAGAGGCCACATGGAGCCAGGGGTGGGGTGTGGCACCAATAGGTGAACCTACGGTGCTGCTGCTCGATCAGTGCCCATTGAATGCACTAGCATGCTGGGTGGATGGATGGTATTTGCACTGTTCTCAGGATATCCTCGGAAAATAACGCCCTGAGTTGAAGGAAACCTTTCTCAAGGAAGTGGTAAATCTTGAGAGTAATAGCCAAGTTTTATCATTGGTGCATGAGTGGGGGTATGAGCTATAAAGGAAAGATATTACTGTTAACTCAGAACTGTTCTCGTAGTGGGAGCACAAGTGATCACGAAGAGGACAGTGTGGTACTGGCTCCCCGCCTTTGTGTGTCCGGGTGGATCAACGGATCACAAGGTCATCAGTCCATCGGACCTATGCCATAAGGGTATGTGTGTGGCCATAATCCTCCTCTGGAGATACCTTGTGGATGGCTAAGTGGGAGCGAAGATACAGGAAAGTCGATCTGAGGCCAATAGCCTCAGACTCAAATGAGGTTGGGACCTCTGCAGAGAAGTTTGATTGTAGATAATGTTAGTCATAGTGCTAAAGATAACTTGTGACAAAAAGAAAGTGTGGGTGTAGTATCATTGTGTGGGTCTAGTAAGACACAAGAGCACAATGGCATCTAAAACAAGTGCTTTTAAGGAGATTAGGGCGAGTCCAATGGATGCTCTATCACTGACTTTGAAAAAAAAACTCTTGACAGTTAAAGAAAAAAGGAAAGGACTCATAGGGTTCCTCGTAAAGGAAAATGTGTCAAGGCCAGTAGCATCGGCGGCTGTGGTCCGTCTTCTAGAAGCAAATTTCGATTGGGGATATTACAAAATGTCACCAACGGAAAAGAGACTGCAACAAAAGATATGGAACAAAGTTAACGGAATTCAGAAGAGTGTCATAGACTCCTGGATGCAGGAGGCATATGATGATGAAGGGAATGAAGAGAATATCGAGGGAGTATGAGGACAAGAGGGCACAGAGGCATCACAAGTGTGCAGTATAAGAGAATCCGAATGCAATCTGGATTCATCAGTTGATGAAGAGGATATACGAAGAGTGTAGGATGACATGGTCGCAAGGTTACCCAGGGCTGGTTTGATGTTATATTGCCTGGCACCATTAGTCAGTGGTGAGCTAATGATAAATGTCGCCTGGTCGATGGCCCATGAGGACCCTGGTAATCTTCAATCAGTTGGTTGATGAGTTGTCACTTACTTACTGTTGCATTTTTATAACTGATGACGAGAATGTCGGCCGTATCGTACGCCTGAATTATGCTACAGAAATGTGGGTGATGCGACAAAGGATGCCCTACAATGAATTGATACTGATTTCACCTATTTTAGTGGTTTATTCACTGTCCTTGCTACAGTTGAATAATGTGTGAAGCATGCCTGTAAATGGACTCAGCACTTAAACTGTGAAAAACACATGGTATTAGATTGAGATGCGATTGCATTAAACACTCCGGTGAGAGGGCTGTTGTTGAGAGGGTGGTTTGCTCTCCCCTCAGTACATAAAAATAACGCAAATGTTCCAGTTGACAAATATATAACTATTGTAGTGAAAAAGATTGCAGCCTACATGCTGGTACTGCGGGGGCTCGCAGAGCGGGCGACAGAACCTGCTGGTCTTGTCCAGGTGCTGAGAATAACTGGGCCGAGTGATGTCCACTGCCGCCACGAGTGAGACGACTGGCATCAAATACAGAATGATGAAACATTACATGTACACTCTGTGATGTGATTATGATAATGAAAAATTGAACAAATTAAATTTAACACATTGGTGACATCCCTGTTTATTAACAAATGTCCGTTAATGTTAAAGATGTGAAATGGATGGGGAATGTCACAACACTAAATGATTTCTCACAAATTATGAGTCCTTTATAGGCAATCTCCATTTTAGAAAAACATAATAACTCTTATACAAATACACATTAAATAAGTTATTTGAATTTCACTTCCAATGATTTTTTGAAATACACTGGCTACAGCATTGCCAGGTGGCCTTCTCCTGAAGCGTTGGACGAGTCCACCTGGGGAAAGGGGTGTGGAATGCCATGCTTGATTGCAATTTATACAATGAAAAACACTCCTAGCTGTATGCGTAAATGCGATTACTGTGTTCAATATATTTATAAAAATTCTGAACACCGCTGGACGACACTTTGGGGCACTTAACTCTTCAGCTCTGGTCTGTCAGCCAGTTAGCGTCACATGGTGGTGCGTTCCATCGTATTCGGCCGTGCGAGATGCTAGGACTCAACGGCCGATTGCCAGTGCACTCAACGGCTGTGGCTTTGGGGTAAACACAGTTTCGGACCGCCGACCCACCTATTAATAGAGTTACCTCTTGTAATAATTGAGTAGGATGGTCTCTAGTTGCGTAATCCTTGTCGGCAAGAAGGTGCAAGTTCCGTTCTTGTCGAACCACATTACGCACTCTTGGCCTGATGTAGTTGGTGCAGCCTGGTGTAGCTGGTGTAGATGTGACTGTGGCAGTCAGAGAGTGCACAAGTAAATCGTGGATGCATGGTTCACGTAAAGGAGTGTATTGTGGTTGGCAAAAGGGGGAAATGCCTAAGGTCTGCCAGGGAGACACTACCAGAGAATGCTGACCCAGAAGTTGTTTCGGAGTCAGCACATGGAAAAACAAGGAGAGAAATGGAGCCTATTCCTGGTACCTCAAAGGGAGATGAGGCCAAAGTTAAAAGGAGACTGTTTTGATCTGCCCAGTGAAGAAGAAGATGGGAGTGGCTCATTGGTGGAATATGACTTCATTAAGCAAGTAGAAAACTGAGTTGAGAAAACTCTTAATGAAGTTAAAGAACTGGTTACTGATATGATGGAGTGGCTTTTAAATGAGAACTCTAAAATAAATAGCCAACAGACCAATTGGCTAATCCAAGAATGAATCAGCTGCAGGGGCATGTGGATAAAGTGCTGATTGGAAACGGAAAACTTATCGGCAATCTGCAACAGGCAGGGAAAAGTGAAGTAACTTGGGGTGAGATTCCAAAGACTGCACAACAGAAATAAGTACCTGGTATTAGAAGTTATGCTCAGGCAGCAGGTGGCAAAGGCATGAACCGTAAACTAGCTAAAAAGTTTATAATTGTTTACCCGGACAAGGAAGGTATTACAAGTTTTGAAACTAGAAACAGAATTAAGAAGGGTCTAGATCCTAAATATGATGGCCTTCAAATTAGAAATATTAAAGGGATCAGAAATTGCAGAATTCTAAATGAAGCTGGCGATGACAAGACCTTGGAGTCAGTTAACAACCATATCAAAATTAATTAATTGGTTCTAAAACTTGAGATTCCCAAAAGGGCTTCAAGGTTGTGGTATATGATATGCTACATAATGAAGACAGTGGTGACCTGACTGAAACCATTTTCAGGCAGAATTTCCGAATTGGAGGCTGTGGAGGTCACAGTTTGGAGAGTTATATGTCGGCTGTAACAGTAAGCCATAGGACTTGTAGGAGGGATATGGACAGGGACAATGTAGTATTAGAGTGGGACCCTGAAATACGAAATGCACTGATAGAACTGGAAAGATTATATGTGGGATATGACAGTTTTAGAGTACGAGACTACATCTCACTGTCAAGATTCTATAAATGCCAACAATGGGGGCATATAGCAAAGAAATTCAGGGAAAAGGAGACAACCTGTTCAAGATGTGGAGGACATGGACATGAACATGGTAACTGTCCAAATAAAAGTGATAAGAAGTTCAAGGAAACTTGTACAAATTGTCAAAAGAAGGGACAGCCACGTGAACATAGAGTGGATTGCAAAGAATACCCTGCCTATCAAAGGGCCCTGACTGTATAACTCGCCAGAATATATTATGGACTGTGATAACATATTAAGATGTGGGCAGTTGAACATACAGTGGTCAGCAGTGGTCGCTGCAGAGCTCGACAGAATCGTTATGGAGCAGAAGCTTGATATTGTACTGCTCCAAGAGCCATACATTCCATTTGATGATGTCGTGGGACTTTGTGGCAGTGTATACACCAATGGTGTTCGTCCCTGGGCTGGGGTTTTCGGGATCAACAAGAGTATAGAGACTACTATGGTGGCAAGTGTTTCAAACACACATAATGTCAGTGTGGAAGTAACCAAAGGCACAACAGAGTGTTGGTTGATCTATTCATACTTTCGGTTTGGGCATCAGATTCAGATACATTTGGACAGATGGAAAGTGAAAGCAGAAACGCTAAGAAACAGGTCCTTGATAATTGGCACTGACATAAATCCAAAATCTGAAATTTGGTACTTCCCTGTCACTGATGAAGCGGGTGAACTGGTTAACCAGTTCATCCTCACAAATTACATGGAAGTGGCTAATGTCAAAGGGGAACTACCCACATATGTCTTGCAGGTGCATGGAATGCAATCATACCTGGATATAACGGTAATGAATATGAAGGCCCGGGAGAGTGTTAAACTCTGGACAGTGGTAAATGAGAGCTCAAGCAATCACATGTACATATTTGAAGTATATGGTGGTGTGAGACGAACACCTCAAATAGTGGAAAATGAGGTGCGCTGCATCCATAATATGGCTAATTGGCCTGCAGTGTAAGATCCAAGACTGTCATGAACTGCACTTGGATGCAGTGGAAGATAGAGTCACAGCCGTGACAAAGATCATACAGGTCACCTGAGAAGAAAATCTCCAGAAGACCACTCAAGGACTTCCAAACCTGTTATGGTGGGACAGGGAGTTGGAACTGGAAAAGAAGGGCTTTAGGAGGGAGAGCAGAAAGCTTCATAGACTTCGGGGTGAAGAGCGAGAGCAATTATCCCGAAGCTATAAGTAAAAGAAGAAGGCTTACTTTGGCAGGGTTCGGAGGAAGAAAGTCAAATAATGGGAGGAGCTTGTTACATGGGCTGGGAATGAAGATCCATTTCATCTAGTGTACAAACTGGCAGCCTACAAAATGAAGAAATCTACTCTGCCACCATGTCTTAAAATTAATGGGGATCTAATAACTGACCAAAAAAGTTCGATGGAGGTGTTGCTCCATGTGTTTATGCCTGATGAGCAGGCTGCGAAGAGACAGTCGATGGGAATAGTCTCTGAAATTTAAGATGCTCCAGAATTCTAGTTAGAGGCACTAACAACAGTAGTTTATAAAATGAAGAACAGCAAAGCTCCTGGAAAGGATGGAATAACTACCGAGATCATGAAAAGGGGTTATTCAAGTATCAAGGAATTTCTGCTAAAAATTTATGACTATTTTCGGATTGGTGTGTTTCCTTCCCCTTGGAAACAAGGATGCCTGATAATACTGTTCAAAGGCAATAACCAGAAGCTGGATGACCCTAAGTCTTATCGACCGCTGACGATGCTTCTGGTACTAGGCAGAGTCTTCGAAAAATTAATCAAAAAAAGATTGATAATGGCATTGGAAGCGGAAGAAACCCTAAATGAAAACCAATATGGGATCAGGAAGGGCATGGGAACCGATTTCTCTCTTCGCGATGTTATGAAGAAAATAAAAGAGTGTACAGAGAGATACATAATGGCTGTTTTTTTTTTATATCTCTGGTGCTTTCGACAATGCCTGGTGGCCGGAGGTAATGTATCGGCTAAAAACGAAAAGATATCATGCGAACATATACAGGATTATACAGGACTTCTTAAATGAGAGTTGGAGTCTGTACTCAGACAATACTGCACAGGTAAAGATACGGTTGACTAAAGGATGTCCCCAGGGATAGGTTTTATGGAATGTTGTCTTTGATGGTTTCTTAGAGTTGGGTCTCCCGCCCAGGTGCACTGTCTTCAGATATGCGGATGATGGACTTATACTGATCTCAGGAGACTCCCGAAGAGAATTAGAAGTCAGGGCAGAAGAGATCGTGGACAAGACCTGGAAATGGTCTGACAACTAAACTTCACTTCTCAATTGAGCAAACAAAAACCATGATGCTGAAGGGAAAGCTGCAGAGACCACCAACTGTGCACTCCGGTGAGATCCTGGTAGGAAATGTGCATGAGTTCATGTACCTGGGAGTCATGATGGATGATAAGATGATCTTCCTCAAGTACATTGAATATATTTCTCGGAAGGCAGTGGCGGTCTTCCAGAAATTGAGAAGAATTGGAAACACCATTTGGGGTCTCAATTACAGCATTTTAAGGAAAATATACAGGCCCGTATTTGAGGCCATTATATCATAGTGTGCTGCGATATGATACCACAGTGCAGAACTTTCATGGTATAGGAGGAAGCTCAGCAGTGCTCAGAGAGAGGCGCTGCTGACCGTGGCTAGAGAGTACAAAACTGTGCCAAATGAGTCGCTCCCAGTTGTTGTGGGTGTACTACCTATTGACGTGTTGGTCAAGTTCAGGGGATTAACAGCGGAGAGAGCATGGGCCGCAAGGCTGGCGAAAGAAGGGAAGAATGAAATAATGGATGGAATTCTTAATGAGTGGCAAGAGAGATGGGACACTTCAGAAAAAGGAGGACAAACACACGAACTGCTGCCTAATATTAGAGCAAGAATGAAGTGTAAGTGGATAAAAACTAACCACTACAGTACGCAGCTGTACACTGGCCACAGACGCTTTAAAACAAAGTTGCATAGCCTGCGAGTCATGTAATCTCCGCTTTGTGAAGTATGTGGAGTCAACGATATGGTCAAGTATATGATTTCCGACTGTCTGTAGACAGAAGATATAAGAACTTGATTGGTGGAAATCACAGAAGAAAAGGGCATTCACTTAGGACTTGAAAATGTTATGACCAATGAAGATCTGCATAACATCAGGAATGAGTTTGCCACTAAGATTGGTAGAAGGCTCGAGGAATTCGACAAGTGCCAAGAGCAAATTTCTGATGACCCATAATGGGAAATTCAAGTAAAAGCTTCAACAAAATTAAGTTGGAATGTCTCAGTTTGGCGAGGAGTACAGGTTTGTATAGAGAAAACCGGTAGAATACCGTGTAATGTCACAAAATAAAGTGAATGGCTGGAAGAGACAAGGGGAGAAAGTGCCGTGAACTGTCTTACTCACCCCAGTAGAGTTACAGTGTGGGAGGATGGAGGATATGCTAGTCTTCGGGCCATAAAAACCTGTCCTCAGAGAGGGGGCGTGATAATGTCACTTTCCGTACGTTCGCGCACTGCTCGCACAAGGAAACGTACCGAGATGTTGTATACCACGTCCTGTTTTGGTTGGTAGCACTGATTGTTTACATTTGTCGCACCGAATTCGGCAGTGGTTAACTATGTTTCCACACTCTATTCTTTTGAGGCACTTTGCATGCTGATTTCTGTGGCAAATTATGCACTATATTGTCCCGTTTCCAAGTCCTACTCATAAGATTTGCTTATCACATCGTCGGATGCGAAAATTAGTTAATAGTGTATTGTCATAACATTATTCTGTTTGCTGTGATTACTCAAAAAATGGTTCTTTTTCCTGAATATGGCCAGAAAATTGTTCTGTTCACTGAATGAGTGCACACTGGCATCCAAATCTGCTCACGAGGACGACATTGCCTCTGACCGCTCGCGGTCTGTTGCACTCGGTGCACAATGGTACTCGTTTGCTGTCAGAGGTACTGCTCCAGGCGTTCCCGATTTGTTCCCTATTATTCCTTTTAATGTCTTCCGCGAGTCACCTCGTATTTGTAATTTTCCAGCACGGACATTTAGAATCCCGGAATGGTTTCGGTTATTTTAATGGACGCACGTTTATCAAACATCGAGTTCATAATTTTCTGTTGCTAGTGCACCAATTCTATTTATAAAAGTACCTACAGCCGGTTCGACCATGTGACTCGGCACGGTTGTCATGGTGGCAGGTGTTGTTTACACTGTGGTTGCCGGTCCGACTCTCTGAAGACCTGCATAAGGAGGAGGGTGTGTGTCCCATTATTTATGAGGGGGTGGCGGGTGGTGGCCGCTACACATTCGTGCGCCTGGGCCTTGTGTCACTATGACCCCCTGCTCAGGAATGTGGGTGGGGGTGGTGTTTGCTTCCTGCCGAAAAATGTTGGCTATGGAGGATGCCTGCTTTATTTGGTGTGCAAAAATGATGGTTTGCCATGAAACTAAATTTTCCATTTTTGGCCCTAAATTTTTTTTAAAATTAAATTTCCAGCTATGGGCTGCTGAACACTTTCCCCTTCTTCCAGTTATTTTCTGCAGTGAATACTGATTATATATATAATGCTAAAATGTTTTGTGTTGATATAAATACTGATAGCAAGTCTTGAATGCTTCGTGTAATTATGACATTATCACTTTTTGACACAAATTATGTAAATTGTGATGCTGATAACTTCCAACGAATTTCCTTGTTACACAATGTACATATTATGATTATAAATCCCTTAAAACACTTACAAAATGTTCTTGTAGTTCCGAGTACGAACACAATTTAACACTGAATATACGACTTTTGCTTATTAATGTTTCACGTGTTTCATAAACGTATATGGTACACTTTAAAATTGATTTTGCCCACATTATTTGCATATTTTCCTTGATAACTGCATATTCATTAAACAAGTGTCTCAAAAGTTTTATATTTTACGGGACGCATAAAGTACAAACAATGCACTCCTGTTTTGGCATTGGGGTTGCCGAGTGGGTTGTCTATCAACACAGTCACGTGTGCGCAGCATGTTATTAGTGATCTGTGTTCTAGCATGTGTTGTACAACATACATAAAAATACTTATATGTTCTTTTAGAAATGGACATGATTTAGTTGCACTACATAATGCTCTTAAATGTAGGTTATTGTTACTTACCGGAAAACCACTTGGCATGGTTATGTGAGTTTTCCAGCCATTACTGAGCTTGCTAAATCATTTTGAGTANGGGTTGTCTATCAACACAGTCACGTGTGCGCAGCATGTTATTAGTGATCTGTGTTCTAGCATGTGTTGTACAACATAAAAAAAATACTTATATGTTCTTTTAGAAATGGACATGATTTAGTTGCACTACATAATGCTCTTAAATGTAGGTTATTGTTACTTACCGGAAAACCACTTGGCATGGTTATGTGAGTTTTCCAGCCATTACTGAGCTGGCTAAATCATTTTGAGTGTCCTCTGTGCAAGAAGGATCTATAGCAAACTGGACAGGCCATGTGGTGCGTGATCACAGGTACATTCAATTTGATTTGATGGTGATTATGTTTTGTGACATGATTTTTTCAGCGCACTTGTATTCACTTTTTGTTCTTCCTTCTGCTCTTAGTTGGGAAAGCCATCTTTGACATAGCAAAAGAATGGTTTGGTGGAATGTTGGCTCCTAGTTGGAAAAGTCGTCTTTGACATGGTCGAGGTGACCCAGGGCAGGTTGAGTTTAGAATTGCCTGGCGTTATAAACACGTGGAGAGTTAGTGATGTGGGCCGTTCGGTCGACGGCCCAGGGGGCCCTTGGTGCATCCGTCAGTTTGCAGATGATGTTGTCACACACTTGATATTACACTACTTACACCTTTTGACGAGATTGTAGGCCAACTCATACGCCTGAAATATATAAGTAAAATTGTGGGAGGTACTACCAAGGGTGTAGCGTCCTACTTGTCCCAGAGGACAATAAATCAACACTCATTGAACTTTATAAAGCTGTTTACTCAGTGTGGTTTATTACATGTGAATAATTAAAGAAAACAGACCCAGCACTTACGGCTTACCGGTGACATTAACGCGAAAAGGAACAATGTGTTAAGTGGATATGCGGTAGCGTTAAGCTCTCTGGTGAGAGTGCAGGTGGTTCTCCCCTCAGCACTTAGACGAATTAAAATAAATCAAATGTTCCAGTTAATTAAGTTCCTATTGTAATGAAGAGATTTCAGCCTAAATGATAGTACTGAGGGAGCTTGCGGAACGGACGACCATGCTGCAAGTCTGGCTCGAGTACTGAGGCGAACTGGCGAATGGCATTGGCTTCCATCACAAGGGACGAGAACCGATGTCAAACATGATTGCAATGTTGAAAAATTATATAAATTAAATTAATCACATCGATGACACCCCCATTGATTAAAAAATATATGTTAAGATTGATGTTGTGAAGTTGACAAGGAGTGTCACTGCACTAAATGGATGTACTATGATGGAGGCATTTATAGGCAATTTCCCTTTATGAAAACATAATTGCCCTTTTATAAATAAACACTAAATACCCTATTATGCTTTATTGCGAAAAGTTTCTGTATTACATTTCCTGTGATGGGATTATATTTCACTGGCAACAGTGTCGCCAGGTGGTGTTCTCCTGCTGGAATGGAAGTGTCCACCTGCACAAAAAGGTGTGGGTTGCCATGCTCGATTGCTCTTAATACAAAAAAAACACTCTCCTGACTCTAACTGTGAATGGGATGACGTTTTAAGTATTTAGAAAAATGCTTTGCACTATTGGTGACACTTTGAACAAAATAGCTATTCAGCTTCGGTCTACAGGCCAGTTCGATGTCACCCTCTTGTGCGTTACATCGTATGTCGCAGCGTGAGCTTCTACGACTTAACGACCACTAGCCTGTGCTCCAAATGGCTGTGGCTTTGGGGTAAACACTGTTTCTTATCGCCTACTTATTTATTTAAAAAGTTACCTCTTGTAATAAATAGTAGGGCGGTCTCTTGAGTCACGTTATAGTTGTTGGCAAGAAGGTGGAAGTTCCGTTCTTGTCAACCTGCACTACACACTCTTGGCATGATGTTGTTGGTGTGGCCCGGTGCAGCTGGTACCTTTGATGTGACTGCGGCAGTAAGAGTGGGCACAAGGAGCTTGTGTATGTGTGGTTCACATCGTAAATAATTTTTTAATTCGGGTGATTTTCCCGATTGACTGAAATTTGCAACAGTTATCCCATTATATAAGAAGGGGTTAGGAAAAAAATGGCGAACGACTGACCAATGTCACTGCTAACATTTTTTTTCGAAATTAATAGAACAGTTTATATACCAACGACTTTATGACCATATCAATTATTTCAAATACTGACATCTGTGCATTTTGACTTTCAAACTAAATCAGCTACTGATAAAGCTATATTTCAATTAACCCACAGTATTTTAGAAGCATTAAATGATCGCGGGCATAAAGTAATTATAGTTTTTCTTTAGCTAAGACCTTTGATTATGTTAATCATTGAATTTTACTAAGTAAACTCTAGTTTATGATTGGCGTGGTCAAGCTTGGCTACGGTGAATTTCACGTCTCGTGTTATGAAAGCCAACTTGACCCGCAGTGTTACCAGAGTTGATGGTGTAATAATTATGTGCCTTGTGCCACAGCTCTGTGGTGAGCTGATGAGATGAGGGTCGTTTTAGTTCGACGGCCTAGGGGACTCTGGTCAACACTCCGTCACACACGATGGCGAGGCTGTAGGCCGCCTCACACGCCTTAATTAATTACAAATAAAACACTTACGAACGATGCTTGTTGAGGAAGTTATTACCTGAGACTCCTTACTGCACACACAACTATATTACACAACACGTTACCTTAATGGCCTGGAAACTGCGAGCGACCACGTGGTCTTTACAATATGAAACTCGAATGCACTTAACAATTATCCGATAGGAATAACATCGCTCTCCCCTCGGCGCTATACAAGTAAAATAATGAAACATATAAAAATAATGATTCAGTTTATAACCTATGCTGATGGATACAAGTTCAACTGATGATGTCTGCACCGATGGCCTCTGCGAAGCGAGATACTTTGACGTGCGGCAGGTACGTCCCTTGTCGAAGGGAGACTTTGGGCGCTCGGTGTCTTTCGAGTTGTGAATGTGCCGGGCGCCAGCTCAAGGTTGAGCAATGAGATAGGGTCGTGGTTTCTCACCCTAGGGACTCGTGGTAACACACCATCAGTTACTATGATATTGTGAGCTGTATGGCCGCTGCGCACGCCTGAATTAATGAACGCACTCACATTTTATATGAAATATGATTATTTTATTGAACACTTCGAACAAACATGTGGTGACCGCGTGGTCATACAATGTAACTCCGTACTGGATTATAATTAATTAAGGCGCGTGATGCTGCCTTCTCCTCGGTGCGATGTAACATAAAAATACTAGTTATTTTGTGGATGATGTGATGATACGATTGCTGAGTGGGGTTGCAGCCTGAGGGGCTGGCACCGAAGTTCTTGTGAAGCGAGAGACTTACCACGTCCAGCCGAGTTGAAATGATGGAGCCGACTAAACTGAGAATTGCACCGGCTCGCGCTACCTAAGCGCGGCCGACACCTGGTGGTGGAAAGATGAAACATAAATAAGACTTAAAAATGCTACTGAGATGAAAAATTATATACCTTATATAAACATAATCAAACACAATTACCCTTGCACAAATACACAATAAATCAGGGTTATATTAATATTAAATATAAGTATTGCAGCAGCCACTGTGTTGCCAACTTGATAATGTCACATGTCCCTGGCTGGCTATGTATGTGATGACTGTCTTGATACACGATAAATATGGTACACATAAATACTGAATAAATACATATACCCCTAAATAAATGTACTGATGTGCTCCGATCAATAAATAATAATAATTAGATTGTTAAGCTCTGAATAATTACTGACACTGGTTAAATTAATGACACTGGTGCACTATCACACATGGACAAATACACTTGATAGACACTGAATACACTATCACTCTTGCACACATGCTCGCTGGTGTGGTGCATCTGGAGTGGAGGACACTACAGTGGCAGTCACAGTGGGTACAAAGGTACCAGTGAACGCCTGGTTCACGTCAACTTACATGTCTGGTTGAGTTGAAGTGCAGGCGAGAACTCGAGGGGAGGCGTGCGCCGGCTTCAGCCACCTGAGCACCTGTGATGCCACACGGTGAAACAATGAAACACCGTACCCTAAAAAAAGATAATGAGATGAAAGGGACATGAATTAAATTAAACTAAGATGACACAATTTTCCCTTAAACAATATACAATAAAAATAATTACACTTATTCTAAATGTTGCTATCGTACCATCCACAGTACTGACAAATGTAAAATGTCACATGTCTCTGGCTGTGCCTGTGTAGACTGTCTCCAATGATGACAAAACAAATGATATTAATCTATATACACTGAATACATACACTGACACTGTTAATTAATACACGGAAGAGATACACTGATGAAATACACTGATGGTATTATAATATGGAATAAATTAGAACCACTGATGCACTTGCACTGATACTACCATGCACACCCTTACTCGTGTCCACAAGCTTGTTGGTGTGGTGTGACTGGTGTGTGGACAAGACTGTGTCAGTCATAGTGGGCACAAAGGACTCGTGAACGCTCGGTTCACATCATGATATAAGTGGTAGTATTTTCAATTTTTTAAAAAACATCTTTGTAACTGGCAATAATTATTTCTTATTAAAATTAATTCTACATGAACTGTACATTCTGCAGTAGGTAAAATATTGAATGGAGTACCAAAGGGCTCTGTTCATGTACCATTATTTTTTTTCATGTGTATTATGATTAACCTATAAAGCATATGCTAGTACGGTATTGTTTGCAGATGATACCAGTATTCTCATAAATGATAAACATTTTTATCAACTTAGTTGCAAGGTACCAGAGCCAGCGGTAGTCTTATTTAACTGGTTTTCTGTAAACAAATTAATAGTAAATTTATATAAAACTAAAGTCATTAATTTTTCTCCTAGAAATAAATTGGGCAGTCCAATATTTAATACTATTTCATGTAATGAAATTAAAATAGAACATGTTGAAAAAATACAGATTTTGGGTTTGAAAATTGATAACTACTTGCATTGGAAATATCACATTAAATATCTTTATTCTAACCTTCAGTCTTCCTTATATACTTTATGTAATATGTGTAATATTGTTGTAATGTTACCTGAGTGGTCGATGATAGTTATATGAATGTCGTCCGACGATTATGTTAAGAAAAGTCAGAATATTACACAATATTCCTATTTCGAATAGAATGGGCGCCAGCTCACTGGGTGAGCATGAAGTCACTGTTTTCAGGATCGTAGACTGAACAACCACATAGCTGTATCCCCTGAGACACAAGGTACACATTTACAGGAAAATCTAATATAAGGCCAGGGTATTCAGGACCACCACCATGCTTTAGTATTACCTTTTACCTTATAAATGAAGGATTCTTCCTTAAGGCATCGTTGACTTCCTGGATACTGCCAGGGCCCAGAATACAACGTTAAATGAGAACTCACAATTTTTTGTTAACTCAAGTAATTTTTATTGACGAATAGTGTATTCGGTTGGATGTATACAATGCAAATTAAAGTGGACCTGACTCACAAGGCCTACCAGCGACCATAGCTGTACAAAAAAATGCAAAGAATGGTGCAAAAACTTACAATAATAATTTAACCTGCGGGGTTGGTTGATTGAGCTAATGGAGCGGTGCTGCAAACACAGGGAAGACTGTTGGTAGATTAAATAAAAGTTCCAGAACTATATTAATCTATTGCCTTTAAGTGTTCAGAAAAAAAAAATGAAAGTCCCGCGACGTGATGCACGTGCAGCACAGCACCTAACACCCGTGGAATCAGACTGCAGGAGATGGCGTGGGCGAACGTTGTCATCGCTGAGAGCTCGCTCCACTCCGCAAGGTCTTTTAATTATCTGATCTGATGGTAAATATCTAGTTTAGGGGCTTTTCTGAAAATAATAAAAAAAACTCCAGAAAGTGGTATATTTCGACTCTACTAATAACATAGAACACGAATATATTGAGGGCATAGCTTTAAAATAAGTACAACATATTTTTAAAAATTGTACAAGTTTGTGAGGTGACTTNTAGCTTTAAAATAAGTACAACATATTTTTAAAAATTGAACAAGTTTGTGAGGTGACTTTTTCTGACAGTTTGTTTACGTTTTGAACGTAGCGTTTTATGCCAACAAAAGTTGCATTAACGGGTTCTGCATAGCTTACCTTGTTGATATTCAAGACGGCGTAATGTTAAAATAAGTAGAACATATTTAAAGAAATCGCGAAAGTTGATGTTTACGCCTGTTAACGTCTGCCGCCATTAATAATGGCTACGCATAGCATATTCACGCAATCTGCCGGGCGCATAAGACATCACGAGTCATACGTTAGTATGCATGCAGGCAGCGGTCGTGGTCAGTTCGATGGTGCTTCGTTCGTGATTTAAGACGGAAAAAAAGCAAGCAAGACTACGTTTCTGCGTTATATTAGCCTATTAACGAGTGCTTCTGTATATATATTCGGCTGTAAATGAGTGTTTCAGTGCGTTATATTCGCGTATGTGGTGCTTCGTGAAAACTGTGATTTCATCTAGTGATCTGACGTTGAATGGGCCATTGACAAGAGTATGTACAACCCGCCTACATTGGTGAGTGCATTTATATTATTTGTGTGGGTTTTACGTTCCTTTAAATCCCTAAAATCCTAAATTCGTAGTTTAGTGTGAAACCCACAAATTCTATCCGGTAGCTTAACGTGCAAATGTAGTTATATTACGTAAGTCAAACAAGGCTTTTCCCGGACGTTTATACAGCACAATTTCACATTCTTTCTATACTAACCTTGGATTATTCGTAGGTAACGCAGAACACGACTATAGTAGCGTCGTTAACGTATGACTAATTGTATAATATGTGCCCACCTAACCGAACAGAACCTAACCCCACGATGGGTGAATCACTATTTTACATTTTTAAACTAACCTAGGATTGTAGCGATTTTAACTAACCTAGGATTGTAGTTATTTAAAATAACATAGTATTATAGGGTTCCCATGTAGTCTGTGATTGTAGGGTGTTGATCGGAGATTTTTTTAATATTGTATAATCTTATATTACTGTACAACCTTACAATCCTAGGTTAGTTTAGAGCCGTACAATCCTAGGTTAGTTTAAAAACGTAAAATAGTGATTCACCCATCGTGGAGTTAGGTTCTGTTAGGTTAGGTGGGTACATGTTAGGAAATTCGTCGTACGTTAATGCCCCTAGTATATTCGTGTTCTACGTTATTAGTAGAGTCGAAATATACCACTTTTCGGTGGTTTTTTTTTTTTTACAGAAAAGCCCCTAAACTAGATAATTATCGATCTGATTAACATTGAACTTGAAACATATACACATAATACACTGAAACATTCTGAATGTGTTTTCTTAATTCTGTGGAGAGTTAATAGTTCTTAATTAAGTGCTCGTTCAAATATATAACATTTATATGTTTTGCCTTGTAGGACATGTGGGAAATTTAGGTCAGTAAAGTTTGGGGCCCTCTACGACTGGAACATGCAGGTTAAAAGAAAGACTAATTATTTCCCTCGGCACTAATTGGCTTGATAAGACACACAATTGCACTCGGAAATTTATATAGAACATTTCAAATACCCCAGCCTTGCTACTCTACACCTTATTAAATATGCATGTTGTGTGAATTTATTCTCCGATTACTTCGCAATCCCCTAAGGTGTGAATTTGACAAACATTTGCCCTAGGGCGATATTTTCGAATGTTATGTAATACACATTCTAATACTTGATTCTTAACCTAATTACACAGATCTCTTCAGGGACCCTACAGGCACCTGGTTTGATCTCTTGGTAAAGTTCCCAAGTGAACTATGCGTACTCGCATTGGGACGCACGACATGCATTTTCCCCGGACTACACTGGTGCCGCGACTGTGTGCCGATGACATGATGACAGTGGGCATGCCAGACCACATAGGAGTGGTCTTTGTCATTTGGTTCACTTGTATTTTAGTCAATGTATTTTTCCTATATTCACTCTCTTATATTATATGGATTATTTTTTTTGGGGGGGTTATTCAGTTGAGGCTGAAAAAATCGTCGAAATAAAAAAATCAGCCATCAGAATTTTTCCCATTGTAAAGGCAGAGTTTCCTGAAAATCTTTATTTAAAAACACAATTTATTGCTCCATTACTATGCGTGTATATTTTGTCAGAGCCATTGTTTGTTAAATAAAATTTTGCACATTTTAAAAGAATAAAGCAATACACTCACATAAAATTAAACCTATGGACTATTTACACATTACCATTAATATATTAAAATGATATCAAAAAGTTCTTATTATTCTGATGTTAAAATTAATAATAAATTGTAAGTGAAATTAAAATTATTGTACGGTGGTGACACTAAACTTTTAAAATGTATCTTGAAAAAGTATTTATTGTAAAATGTATTTTATTCTGTAAAGGAGTATTTATTTAGTGTTTGCAAAATTGTAATTTTATAATGTATATATTGTATAAGGAACTGCATGTGACTTTTTTGTATTTATTGACCTGTTTTTCTTCTTCCTGGATACTTTGTACTCTTATACTCTTATACTTTTGTACTCTTATATAAAGTATCATTGATAATTTAAAATTGAAAAAATGTATAAAATTCTCTTTTTGACGTAGTCATTCTGGTCGTAACCAGTCAAAGACTTAGCAATAAATAAATAAATAAATTAGGAATGCACATTTGGTAATGTTCACGCAAATTGCAGAACAAAATAAAAAAGTTTCCTTTCAAAGAAAGAAATAAATAAATGAGTTGCCACTTTCCATCATCTATGCACTGCCATGCAGGATTATATGTTCGGTGGTGTCTCCCCCGCAACTTGTTTTTGTTGTACCGGGAATTGTGACAATCAATACAGGCTGCAAATAAAAACAGCCCGGGGCGTGCCTGGGTTGCGAGTTCCGTTGTCAGCTGCTAGGGCGTAAGTTCTGCCGTCGGGAGCTGTCTGTGACTTGCAGTTATCGTCTGAAGTTGTGCCGGAGCGAGTGATTGTTTCGAGGTAAGTTCCATGCGTTATGTAACTGGTAGCAACAGGTGGGTTCCTGACTGCTGGGTTATTGTGTTGGGCGTATGCTAGTGCTTCCCGCGGATTCTGCAGTTGACTACCAGCTTCAATTTCCACTCTGTGATTTTAGCAGCCTGAAGGCTGGACAAGGATCGGGTTTAAGGTAACACGATGCACAGAAATGTCATGTTACATTTTTTGGGTGGGGGTTCAGATCATGTTACATTCGAGGTGTGGAGTTTCAGAAGCCGGGTGAATGCGAGTTGAGTTTTGTACGAGAAAGAATAGTGTGACACTAGTCATTCTAGCATTTCGCCTGTCACTAGGGACACAAGGTATTCACTAAACGTTTGAAAAGTATTTCAGAACAACTATTTGGTTGAATGATTTTTATTTCTTCTACAGGTGTGTGCATCGGACATATGATAGGTACAACTTGTAGAAGTAATTTATTTCTACAGGTCACTAGCTATTTGTTTGGGTTACTTGCAGTAAGATAACCTTTCACCGAGAAGGAGCTCGTAACATCTGTTGCTTCTAAACGATAGCAAACACAAAAGAATGTGACATGTAAACTTCAAATATTTTGTGAACACAAAGTATTGTTTTCAGTTTCATTAGAGCAGCTAACAACCTCAGCTACAGTAAATAGAGGGGAACAGTGGATGGCTTGATAAGCTAGATTATGTGTGTGGTCTATATCAATGTTGTGTTCTTGTCGCTTGGAGCACCGGCTCCCGCAACTTGACTGGCGCTGCTTATGAATAATATTTCCTCCCGCACGAGAATTTTGTGAACTAAATCAGGGTCAAGTTTGTCTTCTGGCTCAGAATTTGCATGCATCTTGTTTCATGTGAATGTTGCTCATGTTTTTTTTGAGTGAGATATTTGGTAATTTATGAAGAGATGGGGCTTTTCTGTAAAACTAAGAAAGGTAGGTAGGTAGGGCATAACTTCTCGTCAACAGCGAGGTCATGAGAGATGGTGCAAGTTGCTCAGAGGAGTCTGAACAAGGCAGAGATCGGCCATGGCCTCTAGTAAGGAACCATCACAGTATTTGCCTGGAGTGATTGGGGAAACCATGGAAAACTGTAATTGGAATGGCCAGACTGGATTTGAACCCAGGTCCTCCCGAATGCAAGTCCGTAACTTGTCCACCCTACTGCGTTGTTTAGTACTAAGAAATAAATTTTGTGGGTAATTGTTTAGAATAGCGGCTTTACTGAAGGAAACACGGTAGACCCACAAAAGTAACATAAATGGGTTCTGCACAGCTTACCTTTTTAATATGATGAAATAAGCAGAACGCAGAAAATAAAATGGATAATATACAAGGAGTTTGGCCGCTTTGTTTACATCGGATGCCATGATGTTTGGCTGTGGATGTGTAGACATTACAGTATGTTAGTTGCAGTTTAGAGGCGAAACAGTGCAGTTTGTTGCGAGTGGTGTGTGTTGTTGCGCCCCGTGAGTTGTGACGTCTGAATCCGACCGTGCAAAGGTTTGTGATTTAAGAAAGGAGGGTGCAAGTACGAGTGCTTCTGTGCGTTATAGTCTTCTATGTGGCTGGTGTTACTTGGACGTTTTAGTAGATCATGCTGTTTTGTCGAGTCAGGTAAGGTGCAAGTTATGCACGACGGTAGTTGAATTGGCCGAGGACAGTGGAATTGTACCTGCCGCCTGCCTAGGTGAGTTTAACGGTAAAGATAGTAAGAAATGTAAAAAATTAATACTATGCAATTGTTGAAGGGCACATAAATTGATAAATGTGTTCAGAAGTAGCTCCAGAAAAGTGAATTTACCCAAATTTGAGTTAAGCTTCTTTGTGGAGTGTGATTGAAGGGTGTGTGGAGACCACCAATTTACCTTCTTCATATGTAGCTGGTAAAAATGTATGAGGTAGGTAAATCAGTGTTGCCCTTCGCACTCAAGGAAGCAGTGTGGCAGACATTTGTAAGGTGTGTCAGACATTTGTAAGAGTTCACATTTATGAAGCTGAACAAATTAAGTCTGTACAAATTCTGAACTGTTGCAGACCTTGGACAAACAAACAAAAAAAATGTAAATCTGCTGCCATAATGAACTTTAACAGCAAAATAACACTAAAACATTTGCCTCGTTACAGAAAGCGTCACGAGCATCCATGATGTTATCTCTGCATAGAAAATTGCACATTCCACCCAAATTTCTGTTATTTGGATGCAGTATAAGTAAATAACCATTTCTCAGTTTACAATTAAAAGTAATGTGTGTGCTTTGTTGGAAAGTGTGTTGCCACTGAGAAATGTACTGTCCACTGCCAGTTCAATTACTCTTATCCCCGTCATCTAGTAAATACTAAAAACAATGTCGGCCATCAGCCATAACTCAAAATACACGTATGTTCTGAGAAGCACCTCAAATCTAGTGATCCTCAAAGTGTGAAACACTTTAACTTCCACACACAGTTCAGATAAATGTTTGCACAGTCAAATTCAAAAAGAACTACGCATGCAGCACTTCACTTGCATTGAGCAGTACTTCCCGAAATCTTCAGCTTTACTAATGAGGAAACGTGACAAAATGGCTGCGTGAATGTTTGAATTTTATTTTGCTTTCGTTCACAGCAGTTTGGCAGTAAAGGAACTAAGGTATCATGCCGAATCAAACAAACAATAGGGTTTTGCACCTGTGACTATTTCAGATTTGTAATACACGAATCATGAATTGTAATATGACGTGACCACACAATTTCATTGTGGTAAGTTTCGACCTAGCGAATTACTAAAAGCCCCTAGTTTTTATAACTACCAAAAAAAAAATTATTTAAGCACATTAAATGCGGTTTTTATCATTTTATCATAACAAGAATTCTACAATTCTGATGTGCAGCCTTGATAATAAAGTGCATCAGATAGATTATATTCATATTTGAAGTAGGCTTAATTGTTTTCTCTTGTAACTTTTCAGAGAAAAAAAATGAGGGGGATTTTTGAAGTATTTGTATTTGTAGGCCCTACAAAAGTTGCTGATTTGGTTCTACAAAGGCACATGGAAATTATATTTTGGGTAAAAAGTTGTAAAAAATTAATAACCTAAATAAAAATTGAAAAGTTTTAAAACAACAAAAATATATAACTTTGACTATCTGTATAAATTTGATTTAGCGAGAATCCCTACCACTCTGCTTGCCAAAGTGCGAGCTGAGCGAGTTCTGGGGTAACTCCCTCCCATTTACCTGCTTTGCTCGTGCCAAACCAAATATTCCTCAACCAGAATGAGAAATTACTTTCCTGAACAAAATTCTTGGAATGGTAATTTTTTTCAATTCAGCAAAACTTGCTTAATTGTTCCACATTAATTATTTTCAATTCAGGATACATCCATTATATTGTTGGGCTGTAAGTGAAAGGTAAGTAAAATTATGGAATGAAGTCTTAATATTCATAAGCAAATGGCTTGAAAACTTGGATAAATTGCTTCCACACAACATAATTTCTTAGCTGTAAAGCATGAAATAACATTTTTAAAGAAAAAATGAGTAATAGCAGCATACCCAAAAATTGTTTTCCATAAAACATATAGGTACTCTACGAGTATGCCATGAACATTATTAAGTAAGCATATCAATAATTCATTAATACTGTAAAATTAGGTCTTTTGCCCTATCATTTTTCAGCATAGTATTCCAACGTAACAAAACAGCTTAAAATAACCTAGGTAATGTATTTGGGTAAACCTTTATTTTTTTCCCCTCCCCTCCCAATTTTTTAATAGTTATTTGTGATTAAATTATTTAGTTTTAAATTAATTTGAAGCTTTAATTGACCAGTGACTTTTCTGAAGAAAATTGGGTAAAAATATTTGAAAGTGGTATTTTTGTGCTCTGCTGAAGTCTGTCATTTCCACATGTGTGTGTTTTTGTATTCTGCTTGCACTACAAGGAACTCCATATTAGTAGGTAGGCATGCTTACAGCAAGGTCATTAGAGACTGAGCAAGTTGCTTAGACAAGCAGGAACGGGGAAGGAATCGGCCATTGCCTGTGGTGAGGAATCATCGCAGCACTCACCTTGAGTGGTTTCAGGAAACCAAGGATGGCTGGACCGGGGATGAAACAAGTGCCCTCTCAAACGCGAGTCCAGTGGCGACTCGCTCGGTGATGCCATAGTGGAGAGCTATAGATCAGGGGGAAAATTGAGTAAAAATATATAAAAAAGTTAAAGCTTAAAAATGGTGAAAAAGTGAAATAGGATTCTACACACAACTGAGTGACTTAGAGCATCATAACAACAATTGCCAAGCAGAAAATCAGTTAGTTTGTGGCTAAATGTTGTGTGCTCCTTAATTTTTTTTTTAAAGAAACTGTACCAGATTATTTTAAAGTCTTTTTCAATTAATTTTTACCAGTTTAAAGAAGAAAAAACATAGATATGTCCACCACTACCTCTGTAAAACCAATACAAACAAATCTGTGCGACGTTGCTTGCAGAGGTATTTGCCTCCTTCATAGTTTCGTAGTTATTTAGGTCATTCAAGGCAATGCTGCTGTTTGTAGGATGTCATGCTAAGCTCTTTTTTTCACTTTCTTCCTTATTTTACATTTATTTGTGTTTACACCCTGAAGTTATTTTGACATGTACAGTTCTCGCAGCTATGCTATTTTTATATGATATAAATTGAATACAAAAATGTGCCCGTGCAATATTGAATCTGAAATTTATATAGGGCAAGAAAATGTAATTTTAAAATGTTTTACTTTTTTTTCTAAGAGGTTACTATACTAGACAGTTTGCCTTGCAGCAAAAATATATGTAAAACTAAATAATCTCCTCTTATATAATTTTTAATGTAGCACGCTAATCTGTTTTGGAGTGCAGTACAGGCTGTATACAGAGAGCAAGGATTTGTGCACACTCGCTTCTGTCTTGGTTAAAGGATGTCATAAGTATGGTTACGTGTCTGTGCTTTGCATCGCCCGAGTGAGTGAAGAGTGTGTTGAGGACAGAGTAGTGATATATCAGGTGGCGAGTTATAAGGAATGTGTGATTGACAGGCAAGTGATAATCCTACCAGGGTTTTGAGTTATGAAGGCATTCTGCAGCGATAACTCTTTGGCAGCTTGTGTGCTCCTGACCTTCGTTGGATAGAATTTCTGCATTAATCAGAAAAATTATCTGGTTTACTGACCTCGTTTCCCTCAGTGTGACTCGGGTTGTGTTCAACCTTCCTGAAGGTCAGGGTGACTGATATAAAAGTGCAACGGGCCTCTCAACGGGGAGTTATTGAGAGTGGGTATTCTGGGCGATTGTGCAACAGACGACGAGTGAGGAGAGAAACTAGTAGCACCGGAAGTGACTAGCGGGAGGAAAATCTGCGACTGCGAGCATCAGAGCAGTGAAGAATGCAACTGGTAGGTTGGACTATTGGACTGGATGTGTGAGTGAAAGACATTTCAAATGTTGGTAACAGACAGACCGAACATGTGTTAATGATGAGTATGAGTTAATTGACTACAACCAGAATCATTAAGAATCACTTAAATTAGAGTCAAAATAGACATTACATATTGCGCTCACTGAGAAATAAAAAGTGTAATAGTGGAGATAGATAGATCAATGCTGTAGATAATAGTTGTGTGACTAAATTAAAAATCAAATTAAGTTCTTTTATTTTTATTAAGGCCTCTATCCCTCACGAACTCGCATAAGCCCTTCAGGCGTCTTGTTGTAACAGTATTAATAAAAACAAATGGTTAGCACCACCCTGGTTTTGCTTTAGTTCAGCAGTGCCAGCAGATACATTGCACACAACTCCACAATCGTGGAAAAACACAATGTTTGCATTGTGTTATTACACTGAGGACCAGAGACAGATGTCACAAAAAGAACCTGATGAAAGTAACATCAAAAGGGAACGTAACTAGTCTTCTGAACAATACATCAGAAAACAATGTTGCGAGATGTATTAGTGTTATTGGTATAGTCTGTTGACAGTTTCCTCACACTTTTAGAATCAAACCTTTGTAAAGTCTTTCCATGTATGAGGTGTTTGGTTGTTTTCTAAATGTCGTCTATCAAAAGTGTTTTATACTTGTGTTAATTAATGCCTTATTTTTTTTATTAATTTTAACTATTATGTATTAATTAAAGTATTTTATTAATAATTAATATGAATACGAACAGGAAGAAAATGTGTGTTTTGGTAATGCCTAGTACGAAAAAGTTCTTATACAAAATATTATTACACTGAGTGCACACAAATTTGGTGACCTGTCCCTTTCGTGTAATTTCCTCGACTTAGTTAAGCTTAGTTTCTATGAGGCAGAGGAATATCCTTGTAAGTAGAACTCGAGCAGGGCTTCAGAAAAGTTTATAGTAACTGTGAATGGACTATATTAGTTTATTGCAGCCATGGAATCTTATAACAGTACGTGTGTGTATAGGCAGTTCACGGTTAATTGAGACTTTTGAAATCAGCCTGTGAAAAATGTTGCTGCGTTTACATGCATGTATTTTAATGAGCACACTGGCTGGCATGCGCCCATAAAAGTTGGTAACAACAGAGGGAAAGTAGTTCCGTGTCTTGACGTTGAATTAAAACTATGTAAACATTTGTGAATAATGAACTTATTTATTTTGCTTTTAGGTTTTTTTTAATGCAGAGGTCTATAAGAGTAATAATTAGCAAATTTATAAATTACAGTATTTACATTTCTAGTAGTTTCTGAGTTTCACTTGGCTGAAGCATGTACGAAGTGATCCGGCCCATGGAAATGTGAATTTTACGTATGGTGGAAGAATATACGGTATGCACGCAAGTAGATCTTGAGGAGAACTTTCAGAAGTGCTTAGTTTACAGTGAAAAGCATTTACAAAGATATTGTACATGTCAATTCAAGCAACAACCAAACACAACAATCTACTTCAGTTTCATCATCACTGTGGAGTGGGGACAATACTTCAGGGCCGCAAGCACCACAAGAAAGAAAACAAATATTGCAAACACTGGCACACAATTGACTCGTATTTCTTATACATTAAAATACTTAGAACTTTGTAAATATCCTTCAGCAGAATAAAACATATTGCATGTTCTAAATTCCTTTTTCTATTATTTTTTTAAGAACTCTATTAGAAACACATGTCTTGGAGATTTTGAGGTAACTTATTAAATAATTGGCTTGCAAGTATGAGGCTAGTTTTGAAGTTTTTTTAAGTTGACAAGGGGCATGTGTATAGACGTGTCCTCAGAAACGTGAGAACTAGCCATTCTCTTATGAATTATGGAAAATCATTGAGAAATATTATGAATAATATTGGTTCCAGTATTGATCCCTTGGCACTCCTCTGAGAGTAGTACTAGTACTTTACATAATATTTGTAATGTAGTTTTTCTCACAATCTCGGATGATGGTGATCTGTTTTCTGTCGTAACATAGGTACAATATAAGTAGATTATTGACTATGCCTCGTACTCCACATTGGTAACGTTTTTGCGGCAAAAGATAGTTTTTGACACAGTCTAAAGCTTTTGAGAAGTCTGCAAATATGCCTGTTGAAAAGTGTTTATGAAAAGAAATTAATATTTTTGAGATTTATGTGGATTTAAAAATCTTTATTCCTGTTTATTGCCTTATCAAACATAATCCAACTGAAAATAATACACAACTGCAATCAAGACCAGACAAGTATACCATAAAATGTTTTTAAGAAAGCTTATATTTTTAAAGAACGTCGACATACATAAAAGTTTCTATTATTGCACTTCTCTGTGCTTTGTCTATGAATTTGTATTGTGTTTTTTATTATTAATTAAAAATTTTTTGTATTTGTTGTATTTTATATATACACTTATGCATATACATATTTATAATTGTAAACTTGTAAAACACTATGGTAACCAATCTGTGGAGCTGCGAGTAAAAAAAAAGTTACAGAGAAGAAAAATTGAGTTTCTGTTGGCTTCCTTAAAAATGCCAATTGCCCTCATAGAGGAGTTCCAAGAATCAATAGTCTTTGACTTCAGCTATGCTGTGAACCTACTTCAGTGTTATGGCCATACACAGTATTTTTTGTGTACTGATGCGTTGCTGGGTTCATACATCAGGGGAATTAGTAGTTGTGTGTGTTTGTTGCAAGCCTGAGGCATAAGACAGTCAGGCAGAGGATAATTTTCCCTGTGCCGCCAGTTTGGAGAACACAAGAATGGAGAGCGTGCTGTCAACTGTCCTTAGATGCGGCCTCCCTTGATGGCTCAGCATCGGAAGATCACCTATAATCCAAGGTGCCTAGGCTTGTGAGAGATGTTTCAGCCCCCCTCAATGCATATTCACTGCCATGTTGGCATTGTTACTGACCATCCCAGCGTCCATAATGACAAAACGGTAAAAAGGCTATGCAGCCGTGAAGCTGCTGGACAAATAAGTGTGCTTGGCAAACATTTCAACACAACACGTTTTATTTGGCTTTATCCTCTTCTGAGGCACTTATACAGATGTTTCCCCACTCTGGCTCGAGGATCTCCTACACTGCGAAAAACGGCACGGAGCATACATGGTTTTAATGGTTAACAATTATGCCTCGGGAGTGAAATGTTGGAATGAATTTTAACACTTTCTCTACCAGTGGCGCTTAAAAGCATCAGACAGCATGCAGGTATTATTGATTGTAGCCAGTGCGGTGAGACTGACTCTTATATGTATTTTTACATCTAGCGCCCAAAATAAAATTCAGTTTTAAGTAATTAAGGAACACAAACTCTAAGTTATTATATAAATACAATTTCAGGGTAATTATTGAGAATAGGGGCTCCACTGAAGGAAACATAGTACACCCACAAAAGTAACATAAATGGGTTCTGCACAGTTAATCTTTTTAATATTGCGGAGGGCGTAATGGTAAAATAAGTAAAACTTACTAAATAAAATAGGACGTAATTATTCTGTCATCTTTGATTGTACTTTGGCACAGTACATTCATAAGCATTCACTGAAAAACATGACAGGAAACAAGATCATAAAAGGTTATTATAGGTAGTGGTGTCACTCTGTCATCTATAGTCGTAATACTTGAAGTGCCTCCCGGACAGTATAATTTGTGTCTGTAGAAACAGGCGCCATGTTGGCTACACATTCACCTATGCACACTATTTAAATTTTGTAGAAGAGTTAAACTTGAAGTTTAGCATCAACGTGACATTTTGTTTTTGTAAAATCACATTTGTGTGTTTGAGCAAGTTAAGTAGTTTATTGTCTTGCGTATTCTAATCAGTTATGCCTTTACTTTTTCAGAATGGATCCACCACAGAGAACCTTGGATGGCTTCATGATTGCATTTTCAATATCGGAGTTTCTTGGAGCACTGGCGGTCACCCTGGTTACTGTGTGGGTTGGCCACTACCGGGGTGGTTTCAGCTGGTCAGGGGACCCTGGCATAGAATTTAATTGGCACCCAGTTCTCATGACACTTGCGATGATCTTTCTGTATGGAAATGGTGAGTACATTGTTTAAATACTGCCTACAACTACCTTTTTTCTCCCTCCACTTTATGTAGACAATCATCATATACTGATGGTATAAACCATATGGAAGAGAGTATTAGATTATTTATTTTTGTTTTAATTGCATGTAATTTGTTGAAATATATGTGTTTTTTTTTCAGTAACTAATTAAAAAAAAACAGCTTTTGGGACTGCCAGTAACTTTTTCCAAAAGGACTGTTATTTTGCACAGTAAGTTGTCCTTACATTGCTTTTTTAATATTTCATCATTTAAAGCATTATATGGACAATAGTTGTGTTGATAATTACATAGAAAAACATAAATTTGTTTTAAAAAAAAATATTGTTTTATTTTTTATTTAGAAATATCGGTCTGTCACATGTGAATGTTGTCATACTTTCAATGTATATGTAAAAAAAAAATTTCTATTTAAGTTTAATTTCTCACAAAAAAATTTTTTAAGAGCTTTTGGTATTCTCTATTATTTTTAACTGTGTGTTTATGATATTGAGTACTATTGGCTTGCTGCATCTGTAGAAAGAAAAGAATCTGTTTCATTGATGGAAACATTTTAGGAATTATGATTTTAATCTTCTGTCACATCACTTCATCCTTTGTAGAACTATGTGTAGATAGCAATGCTGGTTGAGCATTTCCCTGTGTTGACATTTCGTTCTTTGAAGACAACCCACACCTTTCACTTACAATGGCACTTACACAAATATACAGCCTTCAGGGAGGAGGCCCTAAGATTATAACTTCATTTTAAGTATGTTAATGGCATATGTAAAATGTTACACTAAAGTGGAAAAGTGCATGGTTTGAGTAACAGTTCTATTGCAGCATTCATAAATTGAAATTCTGACTAGATTTTAATGAATTGCATTGTACCACTATATTTTTTACTATGGAGTCATTTGGTGCAATGGGAACATGCTGGACTCGCTTTGGGAAGGATGAGAGTTAAATTTCTAGTCCAGTAATCCTTATTTTGATTTTCTGAAATGATACCATGTAAATGCCGGAATGTTTCCTTACTATGGATCAATAGCAGATTCTTTACCCAGCTCTCGACTCTGCCATCAAGATGACATTAAACCGTAGATTAAATATTTAAGGTACATGCACCAGTAACGTTAAGGTACAAATCACACAAAAACTATACTTTTCATCAACCTTTTTGTTAAATCTTAAAATCAGAACATTCTATGCCTGATATCAATTCATTCTTAACTGATAGAAATGTTAGTAGTGAAACTCTGTTGTGTAGTTCTTAAACATGAACTTCTTAAAAAGTTGGGGTTTTTTCACCAGTAGTCGTCACTGCCGAAACTATTTCATCCAGTGTTAGTCATACCCACGCACCAGTAGTCGTCATATTTTTAAATTATGGATATGACATTTTAAAATGGGGTGTGACACTGTTACCACCATAAACAAAAGCTTTTAGTAAATAATAACAAATCACATTTTAAAAAGCTTGCAAACACTATGCATACATATACAAAAAATGATGGTTAACAACTTTACATTTTTCAGTTACCTAATTACAAAAATTGTAAAAAAGAACTTTCTTTCTTTTGCATGCTGGCCTTGCAAACGAAGCGCGTACAGCCAGAAATAGGCATGAAAACATTGAAAATACGTCAATAATGAATATCTTAATATGCGAAAAAAATATAAACTAGAATAAATCTGAATAATTGAGAAAATTTAAGACAACATGAAACCCTAATAAACACTTCCAAACAATTAAGTCTTCAAGTAAAATATTTAAGTTCTTACTTCACTTAAATAAAGAGTAGAAACATAGCTGTTGATTATTTCAAGTTTTCTTCTTCATTTCCTTACTTTTCAAAAACATCAACAGGTCATTTTAAAATGTAACGCACTCTGGCACCTGTAGCATTCATCTCAGGAGTTGGAAGTTTTCCTTCAACTTAACTCCTGTTTATAAAGGAGATATCGTCATCCTTGATATTAAAAACCTTTTTAGTTTTGTCCACACATCTAATTTCCAAAACTTTCAAGTCTTCCCCTTGTACCTCTTGAATGATGCAGACATGTCTATTTGGTGGCACCTCTTTTCCCACCCAAAAATGTCACAAGCGCAAAACTTCCTGGAAGAGCATTATCTTCAGGCATATTTACAAATGCCATAGTATTTTCTTCTTAAAATGGCTTGCTCCACTCATCCAATGATTCTAGAGGCACTGGATGATGATGATGTATAATCTTGGTCAAATTTTGCCTTAGACCTGGCTTTCAGTTTTTCTTTTTCTACCTTCTTCTTTCTTTCAATTTTCCTTTCTTCCTTTTTTTGTTCCTCTTCTCGCTTTATTGTTTCTTTATGCGAATAATATTCTTGCCATGCTTTTGAGCTAGCAACAGTCGGAATCTTTTCCTTTGGAGCTCCTTGCAAATTTTACGTTTTTGAGGCCCAAACTAAAACAAAGACCGCTTGAAAGCTGATGGGATTATTTTACCAGGCAAAGTTAAAGTATTTTTTTGACTAGATGACCCTGGTGTAATGTTTGGAACGGAACACTAACATATGGTTTCACAGTTGTTTGAAGGCACACATGTAGTATCAAGTTGAACTGGGAAGACTGTACTTTCACTTGTAGGAGATGGAGGGGAGTAATGCTTTATGAAGCAGCAGGCAAAAGATGAAATGTAGTGGATGGATCAGATGAAATTATATTGTCATTGACAGTAAGTCAGCGGATGCTGAAGGTAAGTCAACAGATGCTAAAGGTACGGCATCAGATGCTCAAGGTAAGGCATGATGTGGCAGGTGAAACATCTAGGGGTGTCATCAGCTTAACTTGCGGAAAATAACCAGATGGCGGAGCTGCAGAATTGACACCAGTACCAGGTTGTGTTGTCACCAAACTTTTCACGTGCTTCCAAAACTCGAAAAGAGATGTGTGTGTGTCCCTTACATCTTCATTCCAAACTGTCGGGAACTGGTTTAATCTCTCCATGCCCAAAAATTTCTCTAGTTCTGGAGAAATACCAGTGGTGTCACAGGAATGTTCCATAATCTTGGGCCGGTGGCATCTGGCAGAGTGGAAGATTTGTCATTTATCTTGTTTGCATCAACTGCAAATCCCACGGATATATTCCACATTTAGGGAATGCATTTTGCAGTTCAGGACAAACAGAATTATTGATGGCTATGTCCAATAATTTTGCACAATCTTTCTTCAGCGTTGTATCTTTACCATCCGACACTTGCTGTATTCACCATACATGAACAGCCTTCTTCCACCCATTCTTCAGTTGTCTGAAGACTCCAACATCCATCGGCTGAAGGATATGGGTAGCATTAGGCAACAAAACTACCAGAATGATACAATGTTCATCACAGAATTTACTGGTGTGCAATGTCAGATGTGATGAATGTCTATCAATGAAGCGTACTACAGGAAGAGAAATGTTCTTCTCAACTAGCCATGGATGGAAGCTATTTGTCATGAATTCGTAAAATACTTCCCCTGCCATCCATCCATTTGGGGATTTTCCAATGCCCCACTGTACTGGCATGGATGCAACTATATTTTGAGGTAGCAGACCAGTGGTGGGCATAAACTTCCAGAAGCATTACCAGTAATTAACACTGTCAGGCACTCTTTTTTCATCAGCATTCACTTGCTGATACACTCTTTTGTCGCCTTTGGGTGTAATAACTTTGCTGCCTTTTGGGTTAAGAAAAGAGGCAGTCTCATCTGCATTTAAAATCCTCTATGGTTCTGTCAGAACAGTTTCTAGATCGCTGCTCTTTAAATATTCATCAACTTCTTCAAACCAAGAAGTGATTTTTTTCTTTTGTAACTGCTGCACTGCTTACAGTTAAATTTTGCAGTGTCCTTATGTTGAGACCAGAATTTCTCCTCAGAAAAGACTGGCACCATTTTCTCCTTGGGCGACCATCTGTGAAGGGAAATTCCCGGTCGAGTTCTTTTGCAAGTTGCTGTACGCTGTTTTGTTAGTCTTCCCTTGTAATGGGAAAACCTGCCTTTCCTTCAGTAACTGCCCATTCAGCTAACATTTCTTCCTCTTCCTTCATCAGGCATGAATCTGGGCCCATTTTTCTCCCGACTGGTGTTTTTCAGTTTATCTTATCTGAAAGTCTGTTCCTGTGCACACCATTCTTCTCAGCAGTTTTTTTGATGCTGAAGCCAGCCTTGACATCTTCAATGGCTGCTATCATAGCTGATTCTTCATAATGAAGAATTTTTTGTTGTGACATTTTTCCTGAAATAAAAGAAAATATTATAGAATAATTTATTGCATGCCTCATTGATTAAATTAAGACAAACAAAGAGTAATTTTCTAATAAGTTAGTAATTGTTTAATTGATTTGCATGTAATCCCAAAGCTCAGTCTTAAAAATAGAACTTTCTCCCAACAGTCATGCTTAAAAATAAGCAACATATTAACATTTTAACTTGATACAATTTTTAGGCAAAAATATGTTATTTCATTCCCAACTTCAAATAATTTTTTGGTTGTTGTAAACTTAACTAGCCCTATATTAGAAAATCTTCTCAATGCAAAACTAGAAAGTAACATTTATAATGCCTGAAGCAGTCATATGCATAAACCAGAAGTTGTCATATGCATGAACCAGAAGTTTTCATGGGTGGCAATTATTGGATCCGAAAGTCGTATGTAATTTTTGCTTACAGTAGACTATAAGTTGTTCTTAACTGCATTTAACATCATCATATATAAATACAGTTTTTAAAACTCGCTATTCACCCGTGCTCATCACAAATGACGAACACTGGTAAATATGAACAATTTGTTGCCCAGTAATAGTCACCTACATTATTACGAACACCAACAACATTGTTAATGTTATGAAACTTTTACCCTTCATTAATGTGTTAGAATGACAACATAAAAGAAAACAAATATTATTATAAATACTCTTACCTCCTTAGCCAATGCAGTAAGAATTTTTTCGCACAGCACAAAAATGTCAACATTCACTTGGGACTGCCCAAACTAAATGTTTAAATAAGGTGTGTTGCAAAATTTACTGGGTGTGTTCATGATAACAATGTCTGATGGAAAATGCCATAGAGTTGTGACAGTATAAAATTGATTATTTTTCTTATTATTGATATGTTATAGTAAAAATGACGAGCATTGGAACAGTGACAAAAACTGGTGCAGTTATCTTAGTACTTTGAAGGCCAGTGTTGATTGGATGCTGTTATCAACTTACACACTTTGCTGTCACAGATGAGCAACTTAGCCAGGGATCCCATGCAGCAGTCTGACATAGCGACTGCTTTAAAGTTGTACAAATTGAATGATGGCTACTTTAATTTGTTGCCCCAAATATATGCCACGTTTCACCTGTGCAATCCAGCTGATCCAGTGCAGTACAACATGTTGTATTTTTATTTCAAAAATTTTATTTTTCTAATACAGTGGATTCTGTATGTGTAGATGTTTCAGGGGACTGACCGAAAGATTCATTACATGTGGACATATGGTGGAATTGGGAATGACTTGTAGATCCAAAATATACATTGCATAGCCATAAAATTTATTTACAATGCCTGAAGCAGTTGCATGCATAAACCAGAAGTTGTCACATGCGTGAACCAGAAGTCTTCGCACTGGTATACCCAATTTAGTTCTAATTAAAAAGGAATAACATAAAAACAATAGAAAAAAGGGAAATTTAAAACCATGAAAAATACTGTACTGTACACACTTAAGAAAGAATTTCAATTCATATTAACTGTAATTCAAAATATACAGTGGAACTGCACCATAACAACTGATAAAGACAACATAAACAATTGCTATGGTAAATTACTGTATAACCAAAATGTAATAAGTAACATTGGTTTATGCAGTGATATTAAACACTCATTTCATAGGCACTATGTATTTTCTGAATGTCATGATGTGCATCATTGGAACTGACACATTGACCAGCAAATACAATGCACCACATTTGACGCTGTATTTTCCACACATGACAATCATCAGCGTGAAGATTATTTTAATTTAACTAAATTATAATCATTGGTTATTGAGCAAAAAAAATTTTTTTTTGCCATCTTTGATTTGTTAATGCATTACCAAAGTCTGAAAATAAACATTACACATTATAATTGGTTGACCCATTTGAACGATAATAATCTCTGATTTACAGTGTGCAGTTGCAGTTATATTTTTTATTTCTTAGGACAGCAGCCTTTGTTTGTCACATTGGAAATGTAAACTTTGTGGAAGGCTGACTGCTATAGTCTGCATAGGAACAGACTGATAAGCATAACATTCACTTGATTGTCTCGTGTCTCTCTTGCTAGGGTACCTTTCATCTGCTTCTTCCCATGGTCATATGTCTCTTTTGCTTTGGTACTCTTTCTTGTTGCGCGCTACCTCCCCAAGCACCTCTTTCTTTCTCAGAATGCAGCTCTGCTTGGCGAGAGGGTTAAGGATTCCCACTGTTTACACTCTGCACATTCACACATTGATTGCTAACATGGCTGCTGACGTACATTAAGTAATGATTGTTAGTTATTGGATATACAATTTGTTTGTTTCTAAATGCATGGTGGGTATTTTAAGATGTAAAATCCTAGTGTAACAATTTTTATAACTGAACTGTGTTACTGAACAATGCTTGACATGTTGAGGGTTTAGTGCAACTTGGCGATTTGGTACAAAACTATAATTTGTCCGAGATGGCTTTGTAAATGTGCGTGTGGTAAGTTTTCTCAGTTTTACTTAAGGTATATTAAATGTGGATGTGTGGCGCATGTGACAACCTTGTGTAAACTAATGTAGTTGATGGCACCTGTAACATTTTTTAATTTGTGTTACTTGACAGTTTTGCACGCTGTATGTGACTGACGGGCGAGTGCTGTGAGTGGTGGAAAACATCAATTACGCAAAGTAATGGCGGCCGGTTGGTGCCATTATTTTTGTATGCTCAAACATTTTGGTCCTCCGAGGTCAGGCTGTAATGGAAAATGAATATTATCGGTGCATGATAAGTAATGCTCTAACCTCAGATTAATGCTTTATATAGCAACATGCTGTTTGAGCTGTAAAAATGTGACATTAGTGGTGCCAAGTATATTGATGCACAGCTCGGGACGTTTAACTAAAATTTCTGGTGGATCATAAATTATATTGCCTTGACTGGTATCGGGTGATTGTCTTTGTAAAGCAAGAAGTGCACAAAGTTTTATGTAAAGGATCGGCAACAGTCCACTACCACCAAGAGAAAATTGCTGCGACTGCGGTGCAAATGATCTAGTTACAACACACAACTTTCTGCTTTCTAGTGAGCAAATTAGACGAAGCACGGGAGATTATGAAGAGTCGGGTCAAGATGAGTCTGAGTTAGAGGACTTCAAAATAATCTTCCAGGAGGTTATTCACAAACAAAAGGTGTTGACAAATTTTTGTGCATTGTGTGCTAGCCAACCTGCAGACGACAAAATTGACATGAATGAATTTAAGGAACAGTTTGTGGCCTGTGAGGTTGTGTTTTGCGAACTGCGTAAGGTGTAAAATATCTAAACTGCTTTAAAAAAATGTGAGGTTAAGTTTTCTGGGGGCACTACTCATGAGGCATAAGTGACTTTTTTGTTGCAGATGTTAATGTTGCCAGCATTGCCACTGCCAGTTTTCAGTGGTAACCATGCAGAATGGAAGGGATTTACGGAATTATTCAATTCCATGTTGGCCATGTTCCTCCCTTAAGCAAGGTGCAAAAAAACATACAATTTTTTGGGATGTCTTAGAAGTGAGGAACAAGATATCATTAGCAATGTATCGGTAACAGAAAAGAATTATAATGCTATATGGGGCCTGCTGGAGAAAATGTTTTTGAGTGTACGAATTACGGCAACCCTCGATGTGCAAAAATTTCTCCACGTATTCTCCTTGGACAGCCGTAGTGAGGGTGCTATTAGCAAATGTGTAGCATGTATAGAAGTGAATGTGAATGCTCTGAAGGTGAAAGAATTTCTATTTAAAAAGTGGGATTTCTTATTGTTGAATATCTTGTTAGAGAAGCTGGACACACCTTTGAAGCAGGCATTTGAGATGTCGCATGACGAGGACCTCTGCTCCTACCACCAACTAATGAAGTTACTTGACTGGAAGGCAAGAGCAACAGAGCAAGTGCAGTTGGTAACAGTTGCAACACAGACACCTAGCCATTCCCAGAAGATTACAGGTTTCGTGGTTTGACCAAGTGGCTGCCATTGAATGAGAATAGCCAGCCTGCAACATACCTCACAAAGACTACACTTGTATCCACTCCTGACAAGTCAGACAAGGTGAAGTGTTGTGTGTGTGAGGGGGTTCATGTACTACATAAATGCCAGGTATTCCTCGCATAGTCCATTGAGGAGAAACTGACGTGTGTGCAAATGCAGAGGCTGTGTTTTAATTGTCTAAGAGGACATCATGTGGCAGCAGAGTGTAAATCAAAATATCACTGCCAGCTCTTCCAAGGTAGTCACCACACACTCCTCCACATTGCAGAATGACACAAACCTACGACTCCACCCACAAGCTCAGACGAGGATGAATCCGAAGCCAGAGATGACAGTGCAGTTGTGATGTGTGCAGCAGAAGGGTGGCGAGGTGACACTTGGGTTTCCACTGTTTTGTTAAGGACTGCATTAATACTTGTGAAGGATGGGGCAGGACACTTCCAGGTGGTTCGTGCATTGCTAGATGGGGTCACTTAGTCCTCCTTTATCAAAGAGGCTTGCGTTCGACTGAGTCTCTGGCAATATTGGACTGAAGTGAAAATCGCTGGTGTCGGCAACGTTGCAGTTCCAGAAACAAAAGGTGTACTTTTGGGCGAGATTGGTTCTCTTGGGTCGCCAGAGCTTCACATTACGAGCAGAGCTCTTATTCTGAAAAAGATTGCCAGAGACATGCCTTCTGTACTGATTGAAATTGGTCTCTAGCATCTAGATGGGAGGCTGCTGTCTGCAGAGATAGTTGTAGAAGTGATGATAGAACCCAAGATCACTGGACAGCCACATGCCTTCCGTACCGGGTTTGGATGGGTGTTGGCAGTTAATGCACATGTTCACTGGCTGCCCAGCAAGAGTCATCATTACTGGTATGTACTGGTTTGCCCCTTGATGTTGTCCTGAATAAATTCTGGGAAATTGAAGACCTACCTAAGAAAACCTTCATCTGTTGAAGACCAACAGTGTGAGCAGCATTTCCAAGATATCCACATGTGTGACAGTGAGGGCAAGTATGTGTTGGGCTTCCTTTTGCAGCCACAGATGTCGCACTTGGTGGCTCTTACAGTAGTGCACTTAAGTGACTACAGGGACTGGAGCATAGGATATGTAGGTCACCAGAGTTGCTTCAACAATACAGACAGTTCATGGACGAGTATGAGAGCTTAGGTCACATGTCGCAGATTGGAACATTAACAGTTGATACCAATAGGAAAACTGCTGTATCCTTAACATCAGAGTTACACAGTCGGCCTGTATACACATCCCTCATCATGCAGTCATCAAGGAAGAAAGTATGTCAACTAAGGAGTGAGTTGTGTTTGATGGCTCCTCGAAACTAGCGGTGGACCTTCTCTAAACAGTTTGCTCCTTTCGGGGCCTAAATTGCAAATGGATGTGGTTGACTTAGTGCTGAATTTCAGAACTTCACCATTCCAGGCACTCCGAACAATGCAGCAGCTGGCAATTGATAAAGGAGAAAAGTGTCCCTTGGCTGCTCGCATATTATTTACATGATGTGTTCATGGTTGACATTGTGACTGAGGCACTTGAACTGAAGGCTCAGTTAGTGGCACTGCTGGGAGCAGGTGGTTTCTAGCTACACAAGTGGTGTTCCAATCATAGCAGTGTGGTAAACAGCAGTGACCCAAGTGAAGCTGCTATAAATTTTGATAGCAAAAGCTAAGTGAAGGTGTTAGGAATACACTGGGACCAGGTACAGGATCAGTTCTGCAAAACGGTAAATGTGCTAGCAGTACCAACTACCAAACATGGTATTCTATCCCTGATTGCACGAGCCACGTGGCTGACTAGCCCCTGTGGTGACTTCAAGTAAAATAATAATGCTCCAGGTGCTGTGTACCAGAGGCCTCGGTTGGGATGAGCAGGTAGGAGGGGATGTGTTAAGTGATTGGGAGACCTTCAAGGTCGCATTACCCTTGTTATCTTTGGTGAGAGTGCAAAGACTCGTTCCAGTACGAGATTCCCAGGTTCAGATCCATGGGTTTTGTGATGCAATTAAAAAGGCCTATGCAGCAGTTATGTATGCTCTGTGTGAAAGAGTGGATGGAGACGTCACTGTTCACTTGGTGATTGTAATATCCGAGGTAGCTCCTTTAAAAACAATGCCATTTCCAAAACTTAAGCTCTATGCAGCACACTGTTAAGCAAGGTGTGGCAACCTATCTCAGAAATCTTTCAACCTAACATCAAGAATACAGTATTGCATGCTTGGATGGATCTACAGTTGTGTTAACATGGTTAAGAATTTGCTACACAGGCTGCAAACCTTTGTGGCCCAGGTGAAGTTCAAGAGCTGAAGCACTCATCAGCTGCAGTGTTGGTTGCACGGCAGGAAACCCACACCTCAGAAGACTCGTTAGGCCTCCTCCAGAATTCCTCATCTCTATGAAAACTGCAGTGGGTTCTGCAGGCAAAGGCAGCCTTTCAGAGACACGCCCTCATGCGAGTCAGGTTTGACATTGGAAGAGCCAAGAAATGCAGTGGTCATGTGGGTTAAAATTGTTCAGTTCTACTTCAAGGATGACTTCACTGCTATCAAAAGGGGTGAAACCTGCAGCAAGAACATCCAGGCACTGCCACCTTTTATTGATCTGCAAGGAATGGTCAGGGTGGGTGGCAAGTTGCAAAATGCCGTGATATCTGAAATGGCTAAGCATCCTATACTGTTACCACATCAGAGTAAACATTCAGAGCTAATTGTGCTTCACTGTCATGTTTTCCAACTACATGCTGGACCATAAACAACATTGTATCTCACTCGATATTGTTGGATCGTCTCAGCAAGTGTTTATCCATAGATTACAGCATAATTGATTATTAAATGCCATTTTCTTTTCATGATATTAATATTTCCTTCATGGTCAAATGATTGTTAAATGTAATTTTAAATGGTGGCATCAAACAATTTATACAGTCGAAATGATTTTTGAAAATTGATACCAGCTGTATATTTTAACCATGTTTATATAAGAATTTCACCGGTACCCTGACAGTATATGATATCTATGGTCAATTGATACATGCAAGTCTGATAAAAAAACCACTATAGTGATAAACTTAAATCTCCAAATTGTGTGTATTGCTGGCTGGTAAACTATATTTTGAGACCTTAACAGTTTGTATCATGTGTGCATGGATCATGTGTGTTGAGTAATTTAAGAAGTGCACAAAGCCAGTAAATGTTTTATTTTGCTTACTTTTGTGTGCAACCTCCATGCAAGTTTGTAAATGGAGTGAATTTGTATACAATTCAGCACTCGCTATGCATTCTCCATTTGCTGTGTGTAATACATACTTAATGTAGCTGCAACCATTCATGTGTGTATACAAAGGACACCAGTTCCCACAATGCCGCTATACTGGAAATATAGTTAGGTCGTATTACTACTAAACTGTTGTAATCGGAACTGCCAAATACTCATTAGACTTGCATTGTGTATAAAACAGCGCATTCCATGTAGCAAGATGGTTCTTAGTTGATACGGAATGTTGAAATGTTGAAAGAAACTACAGGTCACCAATATCAGGAAGATATAGGTCAATAGATAGGACTAAACAGATTCTTGTTTATGGCTGAATTAATTTTCTTAGAAGAATAAATCATGAAACATAATTACAATAATAAACACACAGGCCGAACAAACTTAAAGTTTCCTTTTCATTTCAGTTTTTAAAAAAACTGTTATTTCTATGGCATGTGATTTTAAATGCTTGCTTAAAGTGTTTGTGCTAAGTTATTATTATGTTACTTTATCCCCCAAAATATGCAATTATTACTTAAGTGGGTATCTTGAAATCTACATATTCAAAAAGGCCCCAAAAAAACTTGTCTTGGAAATGGGGTTACTTTTTTCCCTTACATTTACTCATGGTGAGGTGGTTGGTTGAAGAAACTGCAACCTGCTAATAAGATTGATGCATTCACGTGCTTTTATTCAGAGCTGTATACCTCATTCGTCAATTCCTGATTACGTGTACGTCATGACATTAGTCGGAGCCTCTCGCCGGCCAGTCTTGTGTTTCGTACTAACTAATAAATATTAATATTATTTTCTCTTGGACAAATGGCAAAAACATCAATAACTATTTTAAAATATTCAAGATGCCAGTACCCTGGTATTGGTTGTTAAATATCCTTGATACTTTATTAAAATGTTGTGTTTATGATATGTATCACATGACATATGATTTAGTTGGCAAAGTTAATTAGGAGCATAGAAACTTGGGCTCCCATGTTCCAAATTTTCAACTTTTCTGTGTTATATTTTCAAAACTATAATCATTCAACTAGATATATTTATTTTTATGTGGTTCTTATATAAATCACTTTCAGATAATGAAATCAAAATTATCATGATATATGACCTAACCAAAACTTTTTTTTTGTAGAAGGAAAACTGGACTGGCATACATACGAGAAAAGTCTTTAACTACTCCTTGATCTTTTAACTCATTTATAAGTTGTTTAAATGGAGGCACGCAGTATGGTACCAAGGCAACAGGTTTGTAATCCTTCTAATGTAAACGAACCAGATATGTATCACAATATCCCAGCATACTTGTGATCAGAGAAATCTTCTTAAAGTTTCTGAATGACTTTAGTATGGCTGTCATCAAGTGGAAATATTTGCATTTTCTATACATCAAATTGTTTCATTTTCAAACATACAGTATTACCTAAAAATTCAATTCCTGAAATTACAGAATATGACAAATTGTCCAAAAGCCTAAATTGAATCTTCTATGAAAAAGAATCAATTTTAATTGTCATGGTTGGTACTGATTCTGCCTTACTTCCTTTACTTATATAAATAACCCTCACAGGATTATCATGCATAAGTTGATTAAAACACTCCCGACTAATCGAAGAAGTAGATGCCTTATGATCAACATGTGCCGACACCTTAGACTTACCAATTACGATTGGCACAAACAACAAACCAGTTTCCTGTGATTGTACTTGATTAATACTTCCAAACCCTAAGGGCTTATTATTTACTATACAATGAAATTGCAGATGCCCTTCATTACCACACAAAAAATTATAGGCTAGCATTTTTTCGGTAGATTGCCTGATGCTCCTGCCGAAGCATCATTATCTCCCTCTTCTACTGCTGATTTACTGTTTTCGTCTTGCATGTACACAACACTTTTTCAGTTTCCTCTTTTGGTAGGCATGCTTTTGACCTTGACTGTTCGCTGCGGTTTCATGGTCAATGGCGGTAAAATTGAACTTGGCTCCTTCCTTAAACACTTTTTACTAATATGGTTTGTACACTTGCAATACCTACACACCTCTTTTACCCTAACATCCCTTTTTCAGCTGCAATCACCAATCATAAGTTCAACCTGAGTTACTAATTGCAACAGCACTACTGATGTTTCTGGTTTGCATGCAAGTAAGAAATATTTGCTATTTTCAGATAATAAATTGAAAAACAAAATTGCTATTAAGGGTTGTCGCCTGGCAACCCCAGCACACTACTGTTTTCAAGAGCCAATCACAAAAAATTCTAAACTTTAATTTCAGGGCAATACCTTCACTAACTACAACATGCAAATTTTCTGGCCCATTTAACAAAACTACGGAATGAACCAAGGCTAGGCTACACATCTGCAAGTCTAAAACAAGAGTTCTTGAACAATTTCTGAATCCACACAATGCACACTGAATTTTATAGTTTTTCATATATTTCCAGGTCACCACTTTTAACATTTTTTTTACATTGCCCAATAAAAATGCAGTTATTCAGATTCCTTTTACAAAATTGAATCAGATTAAAAACTTAGAATTAAAGCTTTCAGAAATAGGTACACAAAAGGTTCCATTACAAAACTTTTTAAATTCTGCAGGAAAAAAAAAGTTACAGAAAGAATGTCTGCTTGATCATTTTTTGGGCAACGGTGTTTGTAGTCCTGGACTGTAACTGCCGCCATCAACTTTAACATGGAGGAACGTGTTCGGAGCTTCCAAGGCGACACCATCCAATCAATTCAAAAGTTATCTATGGCATAGAGCGTGCCGACAACACAAACCCCCAGGTCACATACTTGACACAAAGGCGAGGAGGGAGGAAGAAATCAGGACAATTAGTCGCACGTTTGCCGCGACACCAAGGGCCACGCGCCGTTGGCTGAGGCGACAATAAACCCCGTCAAATACCATCCATCACAAGCCCAGCATCCAGTAGATTGGTTTTGCGTTCCTTCATCGTAGTCATCCCCTATGCATACAAGGTGCAACACTGCGAGAAACAGGTAACTCTGTTACAGTTGCAATTCAAGATCTACTAAAGAACTGCATCACTTTTGCAAAATAAATGTGTCGGCGCCCAAAAACCGATAGACTTCAGTTAATATGTTTAGTGTTAATTTACATTCCAAACATTTGTAAGGGGGCATGTTCCCAGGCATATTTGTGTAGAAGTCTTCAATTTTACATAGAACAGCTGAGCATTGAGGTACTCGCACTCAATATACACTGCAACAGATTCTTATAAGTTATCTTACCTGTAAAGCATTTAATTGTGAAATGTTTGTGTGGTTTAATAAGTTAGATTACTGTTATGAAATAAAATTCTGATAGAGAAACACTTTCACTCGTGAATATTATTCTAAATAAATTTTCTTTTGTTTGAACATGATTACTCGTACATTACTGTGACAAAACAGAATTTTGATATTCATGCCAACGCCATCCTGCAACTACAACAAAACTACATCAAAAGCAATGAGAGAGGTTATAACTTTTATACAATGATACTCTTTCACAGTTTTTGTTGCAGTATACACAGAGTTAATTCATAACTATTTGTAACATTCATAATGTTTTATATACAAAATTAATCACTATAATAAACATCATCACTGCAGGCATTTTCGAATCTTAGAATCCACCTAAATATGGTTGTAAATTGTGAAAATGAAGATTTTTTAAAATACATATTAGAGTTGTTTGGAAAGTTGCAGAAAAAGTGTAAGCATTTCATATTGAACACGTGGAAGTTAATGGCAATGCTTTTATGTACACATAGCAGAATATACTATGGTATATGTGTAGTGGGTATCTGATTGTTGAACTTTAGTAGGGCTTTATAAAAAAAAGTTGAAACTTACCATGAATAGACTATAACATAACAGCTTGGCAAGTCCAGAGCCACTCATGGGGCAAAGATAGAAAGTTTTAATTTAGAATAATACATGCTCAGGTTCACATCATTAGTTCAATAAATGACTCGCGACAACAGAGCCGCCCGAATCCTCGGATAATGTTTGATGTGGTGAAATAAATAAGTACATCAGTAACAGTGGCGTGTGGTGAACTGTTGCAGGGTAAGCTGGTGCTTGCTCACTGCTGTACATTCCGACCACTCGCAAACAAGCAGCAAGGGACCTATTACACACGTCCTGTGGTACCAGCTGCCGAGCTATGTTTTAGTGGTGGAAGTGTAAACTAGCAAGCAACAGGATACAGCACAGAGCTAACGCCATTTTACTTTGCAACAAGTCATTCAAAAAGTTGCTATAATTAAAATGATCAATAATTAGTAAGTTACGTATTCTAGTTGATTTTGCTGAATGCTGTGATATAAATGATTTAAGAATAGAAATAATTCCACTCACAAGATGGGTTATTTTATTTCTTGAAGACATTTCAAGATTACAAAACATCACACACCATAACCCTATAATTTTGTGTGTAGGGTGTAGGTACATAGTACATTAGTACATTCACATTGTCTGTAGACTGCTCGTAAAGACCATCAGGCACATAACCAATGTGGATGATAACTCATAACAGCCTAAAACTGCTCTCACCATAGATGGTTNGCCAGAGGTTACATCTGGCAGAATTTGGTTAAAGTGTACCAACAAGTTTATATCGTGAAAATTATTAGAAGTGTGTACCCAGTTGATTTGGTGAAGTTCTCGTACTATTTAATGGGTAGATAATATTGTTATTACAACAAAATGCATGTAACAGCAACATTTTACAAACATTTTTGTGGGTGGAGAAATTAAAATTTTTAAAAACATGCAGCATGACTTGCACATGTTTCATGTAATCAACTTTGAACTTAATGGGATTTCTGAAGTTTTGTCTGCAAAATTCTAAACACGTGTTTTTTTTACAGCCATCATGGTGTACAGGGCGTTCCGTAATGGCAGGAAGCGCCGCCTGAAGCTGACCCACATGTCCATTCATCTTGTAGCATTCTTACTAACGGTGATTGCTCTCCAGGCTGTCTTTGATTCTCATAACTTGAGTAATCCACCAACGCCAAACCTCTATACCTTGCACAGTTGGCTTGGATTGATTGCTATCATCATGTTTGTTGCTCAGGTATGTTGTTCAGTTACAACTTGTGCTAGGTACAAGAGCAGTGTACGTTTTTGTATTTTTTTTTACACATCTGATGTCAAAACAACATTTAGAAAATACCTTACATGTGTATGTGCTGTCATATATTTATGAATGAATAAAGATTTAATATGTGCAAATTAGGTATCTAATATAACAATAGAAAATACAATAATAATTACAAAATAAGTTGGAGTAATTTTTGAATGAACATTCATCTTGCTTATGGCTTTATTACATCAGTATAGTAGAATTTAGATATTGTGTATACAGTAAGTGTAATTTACTGTAATGTTTTAACAAATTTCTTTTTCTGATGAGCTGTTGAGAACACTGCAGCTTGCGAATTGTACCATTTTAAAATATGTCGCGACTATTTTACTGTTGTGTCACTGCTAATGAACTATTTTTACTCTGTTTTGAAACCTAAATTTCAGTATTTAATTCAATAAAAATGATTGCAAGTAATATTTGTCTTATAACCTTTAGTATTTATTAATGTGATTAATTATACTGGGCATCTGCAATTTATTTAATAATGTTTATTTGTCCTGTGTTATGATATAACTTCATTAGAAATATTTTATTTATTTATTTATGAAAGCATAAGTAAGGTGTTATTTATATATATCTGTTTCTTTAATCGTTGTTTATCATTTATGTATTTTTCTCATAACTTTGATTTCAATTAATTTTTGTTATGTACTTTGAAAGCTACGTTTTTAATCCTGTCTTGCATGCAGAATCGTGTTTCATGAGAATTTGTCTCTCTACCAACTGGATGTGTAATGCTGTGTTGTAAATTCTTTCAGTTGCTGTTTGAAGCTACCCCTTCCACTCTCTTTCCTGCCTCTGCAGTTCTTGCAAATTTTCTCGCAGTATCCCTGCCGCTTGACGTGTGATTTGTCATAAAAAATGGTCTCTGTTAAAGTGATATTTGCCACGCATGCTGTGCACTTCAGAATAATTCACCTCTTGTGGACAGCCCACGTTGTCTATCTGCAACTGTTAAACTTCTGATTGTCTTTTGTTTCATTCTTCTGCGTCTTTCATGTAGCATTTTTCGAACACCTTTGTTCTTGGTCTGCTGCCAGTATGGCGTGCAAGCGTTATGTGGTGGCTGTGATGGCGTTATGCATTTGGATATTTTCTGTTTCCCCTCTTTTGTAGTACAGTTTAAATTTTATAGTTTGTTTCTTCTCATGCACCAGTCATCTTTCACTCACTAATTAATTTTGTTGAAAATTATTTTGGTTTTAGTGAGGGTGCGCGTTCTGCATGTTACTGCTAATCTTTTCTGCACATTTCTCCACCTGTCAGCTTAACCACTTCTGCATGTTATGCACTGAACTCCATTTTCCGGCACAAGTTGTTTCTTTAGGCATTGCCTACCCCTTCCTTGCTAAGGTGATAACTAGTAGAGATTCGTTTTTAAATTCCTTCTTGCCTGTTCCTGTGGATGATGCCTGCAATCTGCTAAGTCATAACAGATGTTTTAATACTTCTTTACTAAATATCAGTATTTATTATTTTTTTACTAAAAGTAACTTTTAATGGAATTTGGAAACCATGATTTAAATTGTGATTCGTGAGGATTATATGAAACTTAAAAATGTAACTTTGTGATGTAACTTGAAGAGATCACATTCTTTGTTTTAATACTAATTTTTATATGTTAGGGATGCATCCCAGGAGTCTTAAACTATTTTATTTAAAATATTTTGAGGTTTCATGGTTAACTCAAATAATTTTATTTCTGGATATTATTTGTTTTCAAACCAGTTTGCCAATTTTAAGAATAATTTGTATCAGGTCAATCATTGCAACTATGTAATTATTGTGTTGTCTTTGCGACGTTTCTCTCCTTTTATTATGGGCATATTTACTTGTTTTTACTTTATATTAACTAAAGTAATTAATAAATATGAAAGAAAAGAGCAGCAACCACAATTACAGTGTTTGTTTTTATTTTTTTACTGCTAAATTAGTTTCTCTCTGGGCTTGTACATTTTATTGATTACACAAGTAGGTCTTGCATGAATTTCTGTTTCTTTCGGGCCATTTACAATCACCCAGTATGATTAATTTTTTAATATCGCTTTCATTGCTGTTTGTTGTTCTTGTTGCGGAGTCCTATGGTAATTTTCATTATTATTTTTTGCGCCACATTTTATTGTTTTGTTTGTGGCTTTCTTTGTTTGTTGTTGGTACCAAGGACTGACTGCATATTTCTTTTGATGAAGCGGATATTTTATTTGTATATGGTCGTACATGCGCTATAGAGTTCCATATTCTCCTATCTTGGCATCTCTTAGTTCAGTCAGCCTTTTTTTCACTGAACCAGTTGTAATGAAACACTCTTGAGTGTGGCAGTATTTTATCTCTTAAATTGCAATTTTCAGTTCCAATTCATGTGAGCTGCAGTTTGTGGGGTTTTTTTCCAGTTGATGTCAGGATTTATTGCTTTCTTGTTCCCTGGCCTACAAGCACATATTCGAGCTGCACTATTGCCGATCCACACATTTTTTGGTCTGCTGGGATTTGTGTTTGCTGTGGGAGCTGCCCTCATGGGACTGACAGAGAAAGCTAATTTTGCAGTGTGAGTATCTGCTTAAATTCTGTTAATGCTGAAGATGTACTTTGTTTATTGGAAAAAATTTTAATTTTTGGTTAGATGCTGTTCACAGGAGGGTGAACACTTTTAAAACCCTGCTTAATTTCTGTTTCCAGCAAATTTTTATCTCTTGACCACATATCAATATAATAATTGCACATTATTTGTAAAGTACAAAGTTTACAGTTCACTGCTTGGAAAGATGTATTTACTCAAAAAACACACTAGTTATAAATAATGTGATTAATTGTATTATAAATGTCTGCAAATTAGCATTGAAATAATTCCAGTTTGTGTACATTGTTAGCTTATTTTTATACAACACTGTTCCACTGTTCTCCTGATGCTGTAAGAGAATTAATTTTTTGCTGATTGTGATGTCAGCTGAAATAATTACAACTGTACACTACTGCAAAGGTGGACATTCTCTCTCATTGTAAGCACAACATGTAGGTAAGTCTGAACATAGACTGAATTTTCTCCTGTCAGGCACAGGATGCACCTAGATTATATGTTGATTTATTTTGCTAAATTTTGCAATCTTGATAACTCAAATTTCCATATAAAAACTAAAATTTAAATTTTTTTTTCACCTTTTAAGTTACAGTTTACAAAATGTTTGAAATTGTATTTTTGCAAATTTAAGATCTCTTTATATCACAGAGCTTTTATTTACAGGAATTTTATATGGTTTTGCAAATTAGAATGCAAAAATAGACTTAACAGGTTGATTTTGCAAGTAATGTAATCACCGTCAAAGCAAATGCAAATATTTACTTTTCATCGCATCATTTTAACACAATAGATAACATCATCTCAAGCGATGCATCACTTAGTGAGCAACTGAGTACATGGTGCAGCACAAGTTTTTGTCCATTAGGAATCTGTGCTGCTGTAGTGTTCACGTCTACCATGTACTACTTAATGTATGAAAGCGGCTGGTGCAAAAAATTTGTTTACTTATGAATAGGGCCATGGACTTTTCGCGATCGCGAATAAACGACGACAAATGCAAAATCGTCACAAAATTTAGTTTTTACGCGAAATATGGCATATCGGACTTTAATGCGCTAAATATAGCCACGTTTTACAGTAAAATTTTGTTTACAGTATTGCAAAGCGAACACACACTCACATTTTAACACTAGGGGGCGAAATACCGTATTTTGGCATGTATACTCTGTACATTTTTACAAAAAAAACTGCTACAGAAAGTTGGTTGCAACTTATTTACGAAATATTGACATTTAAAAAAAATTTTAACCCCTAAAACATGTTCAGAAATTGGTCTACAAACAGTACATTTTAATGTTTTATCTTAGTTTGTAAGAAGGTAAAAAAAATGTGAACAAATGAATAGCTTTTCAATCGTGCAATAATTTGTTCACTCATGTTCATAAACAAAATATCCTTTATCGTGCATGCGTAGAAAGTAAACATGGTGGAGCTCGGTCATAGATGCCGTACATGAGAAAATAATTACGCTGCTGTACAAGAGAAAGATATCTTACGTAGTTCGCACGCCCGCCACCGCGCCACAATTGCACATTGATAGGCGCCATTTTGTGTAACATGTTGCAGTGTTTTTGCTTTCTCAAGTTATGATACCACCTGTGGAATACTATACGTGGGACGTATATTTGTAAACAGTAATAATAAAATGTTAAATTGTTCTGTTCTGTCAGGTAGAAAAGGTTACTATTTCGTATTTAAAAAAAGCCTGGTGCTTCTTAATTCTTTGCCTAGTAAAGATTATACACCTAAGTTGACAACATTACTTTCCACTGTTTTTATTTGGTATTTACTTTACTATTTGTTTTTGCGTGGGTTCCTGTTACGTGTGTTAACGTATTTTAATACTCAGAAATTTTTTTATATACCATGAACGGGAATGGGATTTTAAAATTTATGGTTTCTTTATATTTGATGAACGAAACAAAACTATGATGTGTAAATACTGCGACAGTCGTGTTGAATGGCAACGCACAGACACATGCAAAAAACACGTAAAAGGTGATTCGCACAAATGAACAAAAGAATTCTACTTAAAAAACAATAGCACCCCAAACAACTGAGCATTGTCAGCGCAATTGATAGAAGTCAGAAAACGAAATAAAATAAACAAGAGTTTATAATAGACTTCACGGAAATTTTGCTCGCAGCCAACATACCTATTGAAAAGGCAGATGATGAGTACTTGAAAAATTGGTTTCGAAAATATGTACCAGGTAAGCATGTAAATGCAGGGTTTTCATCTATCTGTATTTTTTGTTTATATATTTGCACAGTGATGCACAGAGGATGTCTTCCCACTTTATGAAAAAATATAGATCTTCATAGGTTACTATAAAATCAACATATTCTAAATGTCATAAACCGACAATTTTTATTTAGTTCTTTGAAATCACGTTTCCAATGTAGGCCTACGTGTCAAATTTTTAGGTTCCTTTTTTTATTGCTATAAAATATTGATTACAAATATAAACCAGAAAATACAGCAATTTGTCTGAATTTTCCTTACAAGCTTGTGTTAATTAGATGGAATTAATAAGTTTTAAAAATAAAAAAAGAAGTAGGCCTACCCAATTTCTCACTTTTATTTCAGGTTCGGGAGATATTCCAACGGCCCAGGTCCTGAGAGAAAATTATGTCCCAAAAATCAGAGAGGATCATTTCACTCAATTAAAGGATGCTTTAAAAAACAAGCAAGTTTGTATCATGTGTGATGAAACCACAAACAGAATGGGGTGCTGCGTATTTGTTGTTTTGATAAGTGTTCTTTCATACTTGGTGAACGTGTGTTTGTTGGTGGCATAAAATAACTGGAGAATGCTAATGGCACTGAGTGTTCACGAGCAATTTTGTCTGTGGTAGCACAGCATGAAATTAAATATAAAAATGTTGTAGCAGTGGTTAGTGACTCTGCATGCTACATGACTAAATGTATGGACTCTTTGAGGGTGATATTTTCCAAAAGCATGGTTCATGTACAGTGCTGGGCACATAAACTTAACATTGCAGCTAGTTTGTGGAGTGTTTCACTGCCACAATTGAATTCGTGTGTTCAAAATGCCAAACAAGCATTTTTCAGTGCTTGTAAGAGAAAACACAGATATGTATCTTTCGTGAAGGAAAAGTATCCTGGTGGGGAAAAGAAAGCCACCCTCTTCCCAGTACCAGTGATGACCAGGTGGAACTCTTGGTTTCATTCTGTTGAGTACATTGCAGAATATCTTGAAGATCTGATTGAATTCTTTCAGCAAGCAGAAGCTGATAGTAGTGCTACAAACTATTTCAGCAACTTAAGTATCACCGAGTGTGACACTGTGAAGTGCTATGCACTTTTTTTAGTACAACACTGCACTGCAATTATTGAGAACATTGTGGAACTTGAGGGCTCACAGTACATCCTATGTCACAAATTATACTCGTTATCAGAGCTAGGGAACACCTTTTTGTTAGTTAGCAGAGGCATATTTAGAAAGAAAAAAAAACCTCTGCTGCTATTACTCAACTGCCAACATAGGTTAAGCAGTGTGCAATGAAGGAAGACCTAAAAAATGTGGGTTTGAAGAGTCACTCCAAAATACACAGTCGTAAGGAAAAGACACTGCAAAACAATTTTTTTGCAACTACTGACCAATTGTTAGGTGTCAGAAATATAACAAACAACGTCGTTAATGAAAAATTGTTTACGTCTGTAGGAAGTTTTCCTTTGCTGAACACACTCGCGCAGACAGAATTCCTGCAAGGCTATCTTGCTTTTCAGCAACAAGTTTCAGGAATTCTGAAAGAAGGACCCACTACTGATGTCCTCAATGTTTTGTGTGGTCTACGTGAGCAACATTCAACTTTTGTGTCACAAGCTGTGTCCATGCTGTGGATTCCCACATCAAATGCAGACAGCAAGCGGGCTTTCTCTGCACTCTGCATATGGACACATTTTGACCGATTTGCGGTCAGGTCTAAAACCGAACAACATTGAGCTAATGCTTGCCAAATACTTTGGTGCTAGCATGTAAATTGACACTGTTCTAAGCAAGATATATTTTTTCTTGTGGTAGGATTTGGTATCCTCATTTTCAAAACTTGGTGTTGAATTATTGTGTGTGTTCTTAAGTTAGAAGTATTAATTTTTGTCTCTACACATATTGGCATTTATCAATTTGACACTTGTTTCGGTAGTGAACTCCGTTTGTAGATATATGTATATATGTATATATATACATTTTTCTGTACTTCATATTTTACATTTTGTAGTTTTGTGTTAAATGTAATCATCAAATAATATTTTTAATGTGAATTTATGTATAATTTTTTAGTAGCCGGTAACGTGAAATGTGAAAATCCGGTTTTTTTACGAATTATTTCCAGTTTATTTACCTAAATGACAATTCCATTGTTTTTATAGTTTTTTTGCGCTGGATTTTCAAACATTCATGATAAACAGTAAAGTTTTTATTTACCACTTAAATGTTTTTATTTACCACCTTAATGTTTTTAAGTGAATTTTTCTACTGCTTTTAATAGTTTTTTGCCTTACTTATGAAGCATTATCACTTTAGCCACACATTTATTTATTTTTCATAAGCAGGAAGTCGAGAAGAACTTTATTAACTTGGAATATATTAGTAAATTGAATTGTCATGTATTTTAACCCTGTATTCTTCTAGCTAATTCTGTTTTTATAACTAATATTCTAGATTTCTGCATACACCAAAGTGTGTTTGAAATGTAAAAAATTACAGTAAATGCAAGAAGGCAGGTGTAGTAGTGATAATTGTAATGTGTAGATGCGTAAAAAAATGTTAACTCGGCAGTTTTATATGAGCAACGAGGCACTATTTAAACATGTTTTGGATACACAAAATATTGTCAGCAGTCCTAATGATAAAGTAATTCATATTTCTGTTACTCAAAGTTTTAATAATGCAAAGACATAAAGGTACTTTTTTTCCTGTGTGTAATATGCAATTCTATTTTGTAAAGAAAATGCATTTGCCTAATTGTTTGTGAAGGTGAAGTGTTTCTACACAAAATGAGAGAACAGTGTGCTTCTGCCAGTGCAATGCAACGTATTGTGTCAGACAGAATACAAAATACAGATACGAAATCTGAAGGGATAAAATGTGGAACTGTTTTCGGTGCTGCCTGTTAATTAAACAAGTGGTTTTGCCTCTTAAATACATGGCCATATACTTGTGTTTTTTCATGCCTACTGTGTGGCACTTCTACTCGTTTCATAAAAATTTTCACCTAGAGAATTATTGGTTAATGTGTGGTCTAATAAAAGTAAAAAAACAATTTTACTGTTGATAGTATTGCTAAACATACTGTGCTTTATTATTGGTTAATGAATTTCAACGTTTAATACATTATGCAATATATAAAAGCCTTTAATTTTTTTTGCAAATAAGTATGGTTTTCCAAGAATAAAATAACACAGCTTTTCAGCAAAAGCAACACTACTTTTCATAGAAAAACATTATTTTACTTTATTAAGACCACGCGTTTTAGTGGCACACACTCGTGCATAAAATACATCAGCCATCTTGAATCACACACTGTTTCAAATTATTGCATCCCCATATTTCATAGACAGGTGATTCATTGCAGAACCCATACAAAGGAGACCATCAAAAAATTTCCATACATCCAAAATTTAAAGATGAGGATCTGACATGTATATCAATAAAATAAAACTTCTAATCTTATTGAACTTTGTGTTAGTATAATGGGACCTGTATTTTTTTTTTAAACTTTATTCATCGATAAACAAAGAAAAAATGGGAATCTTTAAAAAAAAAGTATTACTGTATATAGTATTACTGTAAATAATACATTAAAAAATATTTCACCTGAACTTGCTTAAACAAAGAATATAATATCACAAAATACTGTATATAACTTATTGTAATCCAGAACCGAATGCAAGCCAAACCCAAACTTTCAAACCCTCTGAAAAAGAAAATGACACCAAATGCAAGCAACATTTTGAAGTCCTGCAATGTACTCGATCAGCTGAGAGCGTGCAGAGGTTATATTGATTTCCCAGTGTGTTCACCGCAGGCAAGATGGAGAAGGGGACGCCTCGGTGGCGGGAGGAGTGAAATAGCGTACTCCTCCCCTTCAAAAACTGGTTGGCACGTAGAGGGAGGGCGCAAGGATGCCACGCTGGTTGCTAGGAAACTAGCTCCCACCCTATCAGCTATGTATGTGGAGAAAACTTACTATGCTAACTATCACAGAGGACAATCAAAACCTGGCAATCCAGGCTGCATATCTACACCAATCTAAGTTTACGTTGGTGATGCTGTGCACGTGTGGCAAATATCTACCTTATGAAGTAATTAATAATATTCACTTTTAAAAAAAAGTGTGATTTTGAGACAGATGAATAAATGTGATTAGAATTTATTTCTTTACTGTCTTCAGTAATTAATCATTCAAAACCATAATTGAAATTCATTAATAACAATCCTCTGATCTCCCTGCAAGAAGCCACTGAAAATGAACTTCACCCTTTGTAATAGAAGTCACTTGATGTTCAAGCAATTTTTGGCGACAAAGGGTGGTAAAGTGTGCCCCCTTCAGGGAGTATCATTTCATTCGGAAGATGCTGCCTATTGAGTTAAATAAATATTTTGTTAAATATCATTTTGATTTTCTACCAGATACAATTAAACATAAACCTCAAGGGGGGGAAAAAACTACCTGTAAACCCAAAATAAAACATCTTTGCAAAAAATAATTACTGAATAAAGTTTTTTGTGTAACATTTTCAGGCAAAACCATTTGCTTTGAAATACTAGTGATGACAGATGCAGCTATGTTGAGCAATGGATAATCTTGACAAAATTTTTGCAATTGGTTTATTATCGCGTACTCCCGACTGCCATATTCTTTTTAGAAGTCAGACTCAGCAGATCACTTGGCCACTCTGTGGTGCAGTGTATTTGACAGACTAACTGTATGTCGTTAAACTGAGATCGCACAATTAGTTTTATTTAATACTTCATATACTTTTCCCCATTCACCAGGCATGTAAGGGGAGAGAACAAATGCTCATGGCCAAGAGAGATGAGAGAGGATGCAGCTAAGGAACAAGGTCGTGCCTGACTGCCAGACTAGCCTTTTCTGTGGACTTGCCAACACCATCAGCTGAACTGGAAAGCACCGCACCCCAGTGATGAAAAACGAGTGCACGCTTGACGTATTTTACACCCATGCATCAGACATTTGCATAAACAACCCACTTACAAACTATCATTGCGTGAAATCTTAAGTGAACAGGCCGAAAAATATTTTGATTGATGCAATATCTTATAAACGATGTAGGTAGATAATTTTATTATTATTTGTATAAGAAATTAGCTGGGGCCACTGAAAATTAACGGTAGTTACAATTTTTTGGTGCATGGGTTTTTGGTACATCGAGTCTGCTGTAATTTCATTTCCAAGTGACACGTCAATTAAAAGCCTTAATATGTAAATTGTTACGAACTACTGCTTGAACTTTTGACAAACCATAATAAACATACAGTTTTTCAACTTCAACTGGTACTATCATTTGAGTTGGTAAGTGATGCTATCACTTAATTGTTTTCAAAATACCTAGAAACATACTGGATTTTATGAGCACACTACTAAACATATGATTCACACATCTTTCAATTGCCTGACATTGATTACTGAGATTCCAAATGGGCATTCAAAAGAGCTTCACTAGCTTGCAACAGAATTCATTGCAATTCTATTCGTGAGTAAATCATAAATACATGTTGTATCATTTTTTGGAAGTTTGGCTTTTATATCAGGCTTCATGTAGCAAACAATATAATTTTTAAAGAAACGTTTATTTTTTTGTTTCATTTTTCTTAACAACAAAAAATTGTGGGGTAAAATTTTTGCAAGAGAGAGACAAAAACTAGATGGAAGAAAATTTTCACTTGATGTGCCGTATTTACCCAATGTATGATCTAAATTCAAATAATGAGAGACCACAAGGAATCTTAATGAAACTGGAAAATGCAAGTCTGAACTCACAATACCTATGAACCAAAAGAGTCCCAAAACATCGTGAGTAGAAATGATTTTAACAGTCAGTGTACAAATCTCGCGAAGAAAACGCATTTCCAAACACACTATGAACAAATGATACCTTGCAAAAGATCGAAATTCAAATTGTCAACCAACAAAACCACAAGTCATAACAGAATCAAATCCTGGAAAGTTATATCTCAAACACCATGAATCACCAGTAAAATTATGTAAACACTGGCAAAATCATTTTAATGAACGCACAAATATATTGAAAAAACTTCATAAGAACTTTAAAACATTGGGGGCTATGANGAAAAGTTATATCTCAAACACCAGGAATCACCAGTAAAATTATGTAAACACTTGGCAAAATCATTTTAATGAACGCACAAATATATTGAAAAAACTTCATAAGAACTTTAAAACATTGGGGGCTATGAGGTCAAAAAGGGGAGAATGTAAATAAACAACACTGAACCTAGTGTAAACCACAGTCGTGCAGTTGGCAGTACTGCATCAGCAAGAAGGCTTTGGCCATGATGGAACAGTTGCGCTCCGAATATACATACTAAAGTAAACAACACATACCGTTAATTAACAGTAAATAAAATTACATTCAAAGAACATATAAAATGAATGAAATCACTTTAAAACCATAAATAAACTAGCTCAAGAATAAACACAAGTCTTTAAAACACAAATTACTGCGACATAAATAAACATAGCACGCAGCCTAAGTTTCGTCATAAAACATTTACGAAACACTTAAATACAATCTCACATGAATTTAAAATGAGATAGAATACTTCCAATATACAGTGCAATTAAAGAAACACGTGAACACAAACGTGATGTGGTGAGCACAAATGTGCATACTGTTATTACTGAAATATCGTAAACTCCATTTAAACTGTCAACATTACCATGCCTAATAAAATGTTCCATCCAAGGAATACAAAATGTCTAATGAACAAATGAAACATTCGCGCAAATGACAGTGACTGTCTACGTGCGACAGAGATAAACACATACTCCGGCTGGGTGGATGACCGCTGACTTAAAGGTCAACTGACACATTAAAATTAACATGCGTAATTTTTAGAAACTTAAGTAAAGTGTAAAACAAACATTTAAATATCAGAATTATTATCAAACATACTTTAACTTATAAAGAAAACAACACTTATAAAAATATAATCGGGACCACGTAACAAATTCATTATAAACACAAACAACTTTGTGAAACTGCTAGAAATGTAACAGGTCATAAACAAACCATAAATAATAATCTTGAAACTTACAAACAATGAAACCTTAGCTCTGCTACTAACAATGTAACAGTTTGTTGATCATAACCACACTCGTAGCTACCACTAATGTACAGTGGTGTGGTATGGTTGTTAATTACATGTTTGCTTTCAGAAATATACAATATCATTTTAAATCACTATAATCAACCATGCTCAATGTGGCAGAAATTACCTCGGTTCCTAGGGTCCCCATGGTTCAAAAAATGTGAGCGTAGCAGCTAACATCCTGTTTGCAAGCTGAGCTTTCTGCAGCAAGTAATGACTTCCTGTCGGGCTTGGCTGCGAAGTTAACTCTGCATTAACTCCAATGCATGAATACTTGACTGAAATAACATAACTGTCCTAAAATTGGAATAAATCATTGTTGGCGAAAACTTTCCTAGCATACTGACACAATTAATTAGACAAATATATGAAATTAGTTAAAATCTAGAAAATATTGTGCTGCAAAATTTTATTGAATTTTACACCAGCACAGTGTTATTGTGGACTGATTTGACAGTCCAACAAATTTGCCACTATAACAGCAGCACATAGTTCCAGTCGAGGGATAGAGAGCCGTTTCGCTGATGCCACCCGGGATTTTTCCGTTAGCATCATCACCTTAACGTCCCCATCTGGATACACTGGCCGAAGATACACCACTGCTACATATCCCAGTTCCGAATTGTCACAAAATCTATGCAATTCATGAACAGCTTGCAGAACTTCGGGAATACTGCAAGGCAACTGCAGGCATGACTAGTGGTAGGTCTTGTTTGAAGTTTTCCCACTTGTGCAGAACGTCTGGCGAGAGCTCATCATCCCAGCTAGTCCAACTGAGCCACAACTGTTGCATAAGTGTTTAGCAAAAAGGAGAACAGGTGTCAATCATCCAAGTGGATCGAAAATCCTAGCAATCTCCAAAAGTACACCACGCTTTGTTTCACTCATGCTTATGGGAGTGATATGATATGAAAAGCAATCTGAGGTAGTATCACAGTGAAATTCCAGCATCTTGGTAACTGAAGGGTTGTCTTTATTGAAGGACAGCAGCTGGGATGGCGTTAATTCATCTGGAGACAGCCATGCTAGTACTTCCCGATGAGAACTGGAAAACTTCCTGATTTTAAATCCACCAGCCTGCAACAGTGCTATCAACTCTTTTTGCATGCAATGGATTCAGTCACACTGGCTGCTCCTGTATCATCATCATCATCTACACACACATTTGTTTGCAAGATGTGAGTGGCCTTAGTAAACCTAGGTTGCTCATCTTCTGAAAGCTGTTTGAGTGTGCGGATGGCTAGGTATGGGGCTGGGGACACTCCATATGTCACTGTGTGTAAGTGAAAATACCTTGTGAACCCACCTGGGGAGTTAGCCACATTATCCGCTGATAATCTTGATGTTCACTCTCAACCTGTATCTGCCTATACATCTGCTTATTTTCAGCTGTAAAAACTACTTCTGAAATACGGAACTGTAGTAAAATCTCACTGATGTCTGTCTGAAGTTTGGGTCCAGTCAGCAACATGTCATTAAGACTGACAACATGTTGCATCTTGGTGGATGCATTGAAGATGACACAAAGCCTTTGGGTTGTACTGTCTTCCTTGATTACTTCATAATGCGGCAGATAGTACGCAAATGTCAAGTTCTGTGTGGGTTGTCTACTAGTTCCATATGACCACACTGCAAGTAATCTACCATGAAAGCTTCATACTCTGCATGCAGTTGTGGTTGCTTGCACAGGCATCATTCCAAACTCCTTAAGCAGTGTAAGGCATATTTTCTTGACTCTCCTATTTCAGGTTTCAGATGATGAAATGGCAGTGATACTACATAACAACCTGATGGTTGTCGACTATGGGTTGCTTCAAAAACTGACTCGCATATTTTATCTTCTAGGGATACATAGTTCTTCGCAGGAATATGATCTACTGCCCAAAACCTCTCTACCAACACTTATAATGATGGTTGCTGTGGACTAGGTACAAAGAAAGTCACTGAAGGTTCTGATGATGCCCAATGTACTTTGCTAGCCTGGCCCAACAACACCCAACAAGAAATAGTGTCTTAAGACCACTGGGGTGTAAGCTACTTTAACAATTCTGTTGCCTGTACAAATGTAAGATAACAGGTCAGCCCCGATCAACACATCAATGTGTGCAGGGGTGACAAGCAGGGGGTCAGCCAGTTGTAGATGTGCAACGTGTTCCCAATTGGTAGTACACACTGGAAGTGTTGGCAATTTACCGGTGATATTTTGCAAAACATATACAGTTAATGAGAACTGTGGTGTTTGTTTTCCCATTGGTTTTATGCAGCATTCAATTCCTCCCCTTGCTGTGTGCCTTTCTGCAAACTAAACCCAAGCGCTGAACATAGTCCTCTGTTATGAAGCTCGACTGGCTATCAGTCGAGAAGTGCTTACACTGTGTGGTAAGCACCAATGCAATCTTGCACGTCTACCATAGCTGTGGATAATAGCACACTTTGAGGATCATGTCCTGCACAAGTTTGGACAGTGCAGATTGTCCCCATCTGTTAACAATGGTTAACAGATGGGGAATTGTTTACATAGACAGAAGTTACTGGATTATCCTTGGGAGGACCTCCATTTGCAAGGTTGCCAGGTACTGTCTCACTGAAATTAAGTAAAGTATGATGTCTAGACTGGCATGATGAACAGCTGACTTTTGATTGACATTGTTTTGCCTGATGAGAAGCTGCCAGGCAGTTCAGGCAGAGTCTCAGACTCCTGACAACATGATAGCACTCTATTGCAGGGTAGTCCAAAAACTCTGGACATTTATACAGCTTATGTACACCACTACACAGATTAAATTTACAATTTTAATCAGTAGAGCTTCCAACAAATAACGAAGTGTTAAGTGTCTGAGAATGCATAGCACGAGACTGTGGAATTTTGGTCTGAGATACCAGCTTCGAGGCAGCAGGTAAGGACATGGATTCTGAAGCTCGACGATGAGCCTCCAAGAATGATAAAAACTAACTGAATTTAGGCAACTTATTTGCATCACCACTAATGTGCAATACCCACTGTTGCCGTTAATGATTGTCCAACTTCCTTTCCAAAAGATACGATAACAGCGGGTCCCAAGCATCAATATTTAAATTTAATGACTGTAATGCTGCCACATGTTCTGTCAACAATGAAACAAAGGTGGTGACAGTGGCTGGACTTGAAAAAGAAACAGTTGAGGTTTGCACCATTACATCTAAATGATAGACACTATGAGCCTTTTGTTGTTAAATCTCTTGTCGAGTAACTGCCAAGCAACAGCAAAATGATTTGCTCATTGGCAGAGCTTGTTCAATGACAATGGTTCAGATGACAGTGAATATTTCAAGTATGACAGCTTTTCAACATTGCTTAGGTGTTCATTATTCACCACTAATGTAAAGAACAAATTGGAGAAGTTAGCCCATTCAGTTGGCTTTCCAGAAAATAATGGTTAATGGATTGTAGGAAGCAAAACACGAGATTCGTGGTGAGGCGAACTGGTGACTGCACTTTCATTTTTCTTTGGCTCTTCCTGGATGGTTGCTAGAGCTGACATACCCCCATAATAGACGTGAAAGTCGTCTAACCGCTTGTTATGGAGGCCTTCGTCAAAATTTTCAGTGTCTTTCATGACTAACTCAAAGGATAAGTGGTTTTCTTCAAATCCAGCTCGTATCTGCTGCAAATCCCGACATGTTGCAATAATAACTGGTTTTTGCGACAAATTGTTTACATCTGCTTCGGCTAATGATGCTGCCCTCAGTTATTGATTCTCGGCGCGCTGCAGCCGCCTTGTTGACACTTCAATCTTGTCATCCATTATAGACCACAACAGAATATTGATAGTCTGAACAAGTTCAAGACATCAATTGTAACGTTAACGGAACAAAGGTTGCTTAACAAAATTTTTTGTCAATGAAAATTATTTAAACATGAATAATGCTGCCAACCACAAACACAATGCAGACAAAAAATAAATTATGCTACACCACAGTTCTTCAAATCATTCTTAATTTAGAACAGGCGGCAATCGCACCACAAAGACTTGAACAACAAAACTGGTTTCATCTGGCCCGAGTGGACCAAATGTTGCGTTGGCAACGACGCATTCCTCCGGAGGACCATAGTCATTACTATGCTGAAAGTTTAGTGTTCAAAACAGCGTTAATTCCACTATTAAATGAATTGAGTGCAGACGAGAAAAATTACTTTATTCTTCACCCGCGCTGTATTGGCAAACATTCTGAGTAAAGTCATAATCAAAACAAAAACCCTTGCAACCATAAATACAATCAAAAGTCCCAACATTTAACAAATTGATGTATTGAGGGAACGTATTATGAGTAAAATGATACCACAGTTATGCAGAAATGACTTCTGAGCAAGTTAAAATTAAAGAAAAAGCAGATCCCAACGCAGCGCATATGCCCAACGACAGTTGTGATATGGCCCGTGTTTACATTTTACACAAGGAAATATTATGTTTTATGTTAATAAAATTATATTTTAACATGGACACCTTAACTTCAAAACTGCATAGTGTGTATATTAACAGATGCAAAAAACATTTAAAACAAAAACCAATGCTTTTACAATTACTGTTACGTCACATCTGTAGCAAACGGTGATTTTAAATGTGTTATCACAAAAAATATAAAAGCTCCAGGTTTTAAAAAAGATGTTACTTTAATTGGTAAATATGTTATGAATAAAATGTGATAAAACTCGGACTGGCTTAGAACAATATTTCTGTTTAAAATGTGACCATAATGGGTAGTATTGAACAAAACAATAGCAGTAAAATATTACAACATGTAAACAAAAAAATTAACATGCCATTAAATTTATTTTTCATCCTTACTCTTTGGCGTTAATAAAAGTTTGGTTAGATGCAAGTTGTATTGCTATGAGAAAATAAGTAATTGGGAGAGCATGCACTGTTTTCTTTAGCATTTGGTTAACATGCGACAGAAGCATTACGTATTTTCGGCCTATAATGATATGTAAAAGTAGGAAATATGCCACTTAGAAACACACGTGAACTGTAAACAGTTTTTCTTCAAATTTTTTAAAACAAGACAACATCATAATTAATTCAAGCGTTTTCCTTTTAATGATGTATGGAAATGAGGGAGAGGATGTTTGGAAAAATGCTGTGAGCACGTGCCTGTTTTCATCTCCAGTGTAATTTAATATTTTTGCAACTGTGTGATGGCCTGCCTCTTACTCCCACTCATGTTAAAATCGTAGTTTAAAAGATCTCGAAAAAGTAGCATAGGTCATCCATCGACTGTAACAAAATAAATTTAAAAAATGTGTCTAAAATTGAAATCCAAATTAAACAATCTAATAAAGTCGTCAATAAATAAAAATTCAAATCGTAGTCAGTTAAGAAATGCCAAAAATTCCAATTACAGCACTTTACAGTCAGAAATGTAAATAACAAGGGACTTCCTGTGGAATAATAACGGGACCAAGATGGATGGAACAGGCAAGGTAAAATAAAGTAGGATAAAGGGCAAGTTATTTTGCCACGCATCAGTTTTCACATTTTCTGGAGCTGCTGTCATGGGGAAGAGTGTGGAATGTGCTAAACAAGTACAGAATGGAAAAGAACTGCATCAATGGAGGTGGCACTGTAGTTCTACAGCTGTCAGGTCAACGACCTTGCTTGCATGCTGTGCACTAGCGACAATAAATTGTAACAAATTTCTGCCCCTCCCCCCTTCACTTCATGCAACTCATGTGCAGGGTTAGAGCCCATACAACCCATGTAGTTTTCAAATGTTTTTTTAATAGATTTTGGCAGCAATTATTTTGCTTTTAAAAGATTTTTTACTTTTTTTTTTTTTTTTTCCCCTCAAAAATTTGTCTACGGGATTCAACAGAATCTAAAATGTCTCAACCACTTCCACATCAAAAGCTATTCAACGATAATACTGAAAAATAATTGTGATTGTATTTATTTATATTATTGACATTTGTGTAAGTAAGGGCTAGCAGTAAACAGTGACTCGCAGTGATGCGATACTTTCAGCAGCTTCAAAACATTTCTTGTAAATACATAAAAAAGACCAGTGGAGAAAATTAGTAGCCAGATAAAACTTGAAATGGTGGGTGGCTATCTAAACATATGAATTTGAATGTGGGTTCATAATGCAATAATTTTTCACAAGAAACATCTGTTGCTTTAATGTGTACTACATATTTACAGCAAATGAAGCAGTATGTTGGAAGCAGCTGTCACATCTTGAACCTTCACAGTGCTGTGCAATCTCTCAATAATGAGTGAAACACCTAGAGCCCCTCTCCTTAGTTTAAAAGTAAGATAGAGTAATGTGATGCAGTCCCTTCTTAATTAATAAAGAAGAAAATTTATGTATTTTAAAGAAGTCATATTGTAAAATTTAAGTTTTATGATTATTTATTATTCAAATAACATTAGAGCAATTAATATCAATATTTTAATGTTTACAGGACGGATTATAAAGACTTGCCTCCAGAAGGAATTCTTATAAATTGCATTGGCATAGTCTTGGTTGCGTTTGCTGCATTGGTTGTCTACATAGTAACTGAGCAACGGTTTAAGCGTCAACCACAACCTGAAGATGAGATATTATTGACAGGAGGCATGGAGTAATTTTGATTCTTTTGATCAGAAAAATTATATTTATTTTCTGAGGAGATGTCTGGTTCTAAATGTAAAATATTTTTTTTGGGGAAAAATGTTGTTTTATTGGAAATTGTACGTGCATATTTAAACACTAAAAAAAATTTAGGTGTACTGTAAGCTCAACTGTGCATACAAGCATGAAATATTTGTTAAGGTAAGTTGCTGGTTTTTGGTGGAGAAAAACTGAATGTATACTTAATCTGTACTTACATGTTGCCATGGTTGTAACATTGTTTTGCTGTATAAATGGTTAATCCTTCTGTATCTACTGTGTAAACTCCTTGGTGTTACAAAATTATGTACAGGCTAATGCTATGTATTACAAATTATGTTTAAAGTGAGAGGTATCACAAAATTATGTTTAAGATAATGTTGCATGTAATGTCTTTTGAAATGTTACATTTAACGCTGTGTGTGTTGCATGTGTTACATTTATGTAGTGTTATGTGTTGCAGTGTTATGTTAAATATAATGTTATATGTTTGTGGTAAATTTAATGTAATCTTTTGTGTTGTAGTGATATGTTTAAAGTAACGTTATTTACTCCTTGGTTATTTCAAGACAGTGTTATTTAAGAGTATGATATGTTTAAGAAAATGTTATTTATTACTATGTTGAAGAGAATGCTATTTATTACTCTGTTGAAAACAATGTTATTTATTACTATCTTTGTCCGTGTTTTAGAATGAAATTTTGCATTAACATGGAATAGTGCTACATTTTTTGTTTTGTTTAATAATGGCCTAAGCTGTAATTGGATCACCTGATTGGCCTACCTGGAACAGATGAGTCTCAGATATTGAAATCTCAATCTGCCTTTGCTTGCAACTTCTTTTTCTCCTTGCTGATATTTTTGTAAAAATTGAAGCTCAAGTATTGCAGTGGCTGCTATAGGTAGGTGTAGATTTGGTTCACGCATGGAAAATCCCATAGATAGCAGCAATGTTTTCTGCTGATTACCATTCTAGATATTCTTCACTGTAAAAAAAACTATATTTTAAATACCACAGAGTTAAAAATTTATAGGTTTTGAAATCGTTATGTTTTGGGCATCTTAAAAACCAATTGGTGTAAAATGGCACAACTTCAAGAGAGAAATTTTTATGATATGTTTAATGTGAAAACATTTTTGATGTTACTGTAAAACTAGTTTTTTCCTGAAAAGTGAATTAACACATTACAATATTGAGAGTATGTATTGCACTGGTTTTGGAAACTTTATGAATCTCTTTACTAAATCTTTTGTCATCTGAAGGTCTAATTATATTTTGGTCCTCGATTTCTTCATAGACCAGTATGATATTTTTTAAAAGTATTGGATATTAAATATTGTGTTATATATACACATGCTAGTTGGCCTGTCTGTCTAATGTGCTGTCTTGTTTACATTAACTTGAAATTGTAACTATATAGCAAATTCATTACAATCATTAGATATTTTCTTATAAAGAGGCATACAAATATTGGTTTCTTGAACCAAATGCCAAAGATGAATCCGGCTGAATTAGATGTAGGAATAATTTACTGTGAACAATATAAGAATGCAAAAGCAAAATAAAGTTGTTTTGGTTTGTTTTAAAAATCTTTGGGAAGTTTTCGGTTGGCTCGAAAGAATCTGCCATAACTGAATTGTTTACTATTATGATTTTTAAATTAATAAATGTTGTACATAATTTTAGTAACCATTTTAAATGGCATTCTGTTCAAAATTTCCACCCAATAAGCCTAAGAATATGTGTTTACAATCTTTAGTCCAAATGAAGGCATATGGTTCCAAGCTCCAAGTGAGGTTTTTTTGCCCAAGTGTTTGTGGCTTTAATAATGCCACGGCATGTATAAATTGGGCATTTGTCACCTTTACCCACCATCTTGCATTACAATTAATATTTAAATTAAAAATATTTTCATAAGATGAATTTAATACATTTGAGAAGTTTTTAATTAGTATAAAATTAATGTACTAGTCATTTTACTGTTTTCCTCAATACGTGGTTATAGCATAGTACATTTAACTCAGTAGTTGTGTTTTACAGTTAACAAATGTTTCATTTTTTCTAACAGTTTTTCATAAACTATGTTGTTACCACATGTTTATTACTGCATAAAGCATTGCTAAAATACACGTACTAATAACATATATTACCTACATGTCTTAGCTTCTTATGAGGTTTGTCATCTTCAGACAGCAGTTTAATAAGGAAAAGGGGTCAATCCCATGTTAATTATTTTGTTGGAAGGGGTTTTGTAAACCATGAATTATTTAATTTAGTGACAAGAATTTAACATATTTGGCCCTGCTTTCTGTCATAATGTTTCACGTGGTTGAATTACAGTATTAATTACTGTAACTACAACTGCAGTAGTTTACTGTCAGCAGAAATTCATTTTGTCACAATACCTATGTAATAGAAAGTATAAATTTCCTAGTTTGATTCATATTTTAGATTTTGCTCTTAAGTAATGAGAAACCTGTTGTATATAAAGTGTTCTGTTTTGTGTGTAGGCAGTTTCTTTTCCCTTAGGGTTCTGTAGGTAGTAGTTATTACAATAGTTCAAACAGAGTTTTTTTTACATTTATATATGACCGCATTCATTCGTACTTTATGCACCAGGTGCACTGGTCATCTGAAGACAATAATAATTTCCCTGCATGCTGGGTTGCACAAAAATTATTTCATCCAAATATGTGAGGGATTTTAAGTATCAAAAATCATTAATGGTTTTTCATTGAAATATAATGGACAGAGGTTTAAATTTCATTGTAACTTTTATTGTTTCTTTAGCACCACCAATCATCATTACTTAATTTGTTCAGGAAAACGGTACAGTGTTTTTATAGGTAGCACGTACTTGGTAAATTTGAGAGAACTTTACAATTATCTCTCATAATGTGTAAGCTGCGCATTTTTTTTTTTGTGTTAGCATAAGTTGAATATGGAACACTATCTAATGGCTTGGATGGAAACTGGAAACTAGTTATTGTTCATGTTTTTTGTATATCTGTCATCAATATGTCATAAGTGATGTTTTAGATTTGTTATAACTTGTTTTACATGCAGTTATATTTCAATTCTGATGGCGAACATAAAAATACAGGTGACAACATTTTTATGGACCTAGGCTTTGTCTGCGCTAACACAGCTTAGAAATGATTCTGCTATGGTTGTAAGCATTTTTTGAAATACAAAAGTTTTGGAGAAAACTGTAAATAAAAGTTCAGCTTGAGATGCTAAATTATTGATATATTACATAAATCACAACTGACATCTTCAGTGCTACATTCACATTGCATTTATGCCATGAACCCAACAATATAGTGCATCATCTTATGCACAGACCATGCAAGTACTTTACACTATGCAATATTTGCATGTGTTAAACCTAATTGCGATAAATAGCAATAGATAAATATTGTTTAACCACCATTATATGATCAATACTGGGCTGCTTTGAGTATTTCTGCTCACAAGAAGTGATAAAGTGCAAATACATTTCAACCATTTGTGTTTATCATTACATTGTGATTTATAAAATACCAGCATATCTTTGAATTATTAAGCTACGTTTGAAACATATAACATGTTAAGAAAATTGTGCATTTTCTGCATTTAGTTTTTTAGAAACACACGAACCTATACATATATGTTTGCATGTACATAATCAGAGGAATGTGTGTGTGTTTTTTTTTTTTTTTTGGGAAACTGGAATAGCCATTATTGTTGAAAGCTATTCAATGGAAGAGATTAGACTGTAGGAAGAATCAGTATTACATTCAAAACAATATTAAGCTCACTGGGATCACCAGCATTGTTATGAATTAGTGGTTAGGAACACAGTCCTAGCAGTATGAACTGTCTGCAGTGTGAAATTGTTGGTGACGCTGGTGATTATGTTCCTTCCAACACTACAATTAGTTTTGTGATTTTTTTTTACTGGCAGTTTTTTTTCATATGTGTGTATAACATAGATATAAAATAGGTGGTATTTTGTGGGGACCATATGTAAAAGATTTTTGGAATGATCTATTGTAGAATAGAATATTTCATTAAATGTATTGTATTTAGTGATAGCAAGAGATACACGTTTTATCATGTAATTTTTGCATGTAACAAAGGACCAGTGTACTGGTGTTAATTGCAGAAAATGGAGCTGTAGCAGGAATGTATTTTTTTGAATTTACGAGTTTTACTATACAGTAAACCTTAAAAGTATTTTCCAGTCCCTTTTTTTTTCTTAGGAGCCAGCTAAATGAAACAAAAAGATATTTTATTGTAATTAAATGTTTTATGTTAATAGTCATGTCATAACATGGTTTTATAGCATAAAACTTATATTTTTTTTAGTGAATTTGCAGTGAAGTGATTGCATTATAGTGCAGCTAAAAAAAAAAAAAGAGTGAATAATTTTGTTCTAGCTGAAATAAATTTGTGTCTGTGAACATGTTTTGAGTCATGATGACCTGAACCAATGCTTCCGCTGCTTTGCTTGCATTTCCATTTTCATACTTTAAATATTGCAAAATAATGCAGCTTGAAGTATGTTGCAGATGAATGACCAAGTGACATTACAGGAATGTTAGGTAGAAATAGATCTGAAATTTTCGGAATTATTGATATAAAGTAGTTCAGAACTTATAAATTTTATAATTGTTTTGTTGTAGTGGTTGTGTTTGATAACATTACTTTCTGGAAGTACAGATAACTGCTTTTGTATTTGTATAGTATCTCAAGACCTTATACATTTTATTTTTAAGAATTGTCAATGTCATTAACCTGAAATTTGTTTGGCTCCTATTTCTCTGATTATTTCTATGAATGTGTTCATACATTCCATGAGTGTAGTGTCTTCCTTTCTTTTGCTGTTTTCAAAGCACCTGTGTTGACTTATTATATCAGTATCCATTTTGTATCTTTATTGACCACTTGCCAATTGACTTTATTTACCAAGTGACTGTAGCATATTGGAGTAAGTATTCTGCCACATGCATTGTTAGAGACACTAAAGTTTGAAAACCCTAAGGATTGTAGGTGCTGCAGTCTGTACATAAAGTTATTGCACATTGTTTGGCAGTATTCATTTTCAAATATATTTAATAGTTCTTAAAAGCCAGAATACCATAATGAAAGAAAATGTTCAGTGTGGTGTAAATATTAATTTTCTATGTGTAATTTGTTAGTAATTAGCATTTCACATAGAGGCTCATTAAATAGAAAAATAATGCAAGTGAGGGTATTAAGAAAAACTTTGAAGTTATGAAAATAAATCAATTAGGTATTCTGTTGCCTTAGATGCTGTGGCATGGCTATTTGGAAATATGTTGTATTCTGTACTAAACAACATATTTGTCACTGTTGCAGAGGGTACAGAGCAGTTACAATACTGCTTTTGGAAATCTGTGGTGGTGATTTGTTGTGCTGTACTGTATGGTTGGAGTATGTGTGTAGAAAAACAGCATAACTGGAAGTTTGTCATTTATTGTACTGTACAGCATATTTTTCGCAAGTGTGTGGTTTATTTATTGTACAGTACAGCATAACTTTTGTAAATGTACTGTATTGTATGGCTTTTGTAAATTTGTGGTTTATCGTACTGTATGGCATGGCTTTTGCAAGTTTGTGGTTTATCGTCCTGCATGGCATGGCTTTTGTAAATCTGTGGTTTATCATACTGCATGGCATGGCTTTTGTAAATCTGTCGTTTAATGTACTGTGTGGCATGACATTTAAATTGGTTTTTTATTGTACTGTGTGGCATTACTTTTCTTAATTTGTGGTTTATCGTACTGTACGGTATGGCTTTTGGAAATTTGTAGTTAATTGCATGACTTTTGGGAATTTGTAGTTTATTTTACAGCATGGCTCAACAGGGTGTTATTTTTGAGTGTGGGAAAGTTGTAGCATGGATTTTAAACATGTGTAGTTTGTTGTTTGCTATACTGTGTAGCAGAGTTGGAGATCATGCTATATGCTATTTTGAAGAATATAGAAATTAGTCTGGAGGGTGCTAATTTAGAGCATGACAGTTGAAAATTTATGGTTTGTTGTACTGTACTGTGTGGCCTTCAGAAATGTATAGTTTATTATACTCTGTGGCCTTTGGAAATCTGTATTTTACATCATGGTTGGTGTTATTTTGGACTGTAGAGTAACAGTTACAGCATGGCCTTTGGAAAATTGTGGTTTGTTGTACTGTGCAGCATGGTGCAGAGGATGCAATTTTCATGTGTATAAAATGGTTATGTCACATATTAAAAAAATTTGTGTATGATTTTTTTTTCAGGCTGTACAGCATTGTTTTAGAGGGTGTTCATTTGCAGCGTAGGGAAATGTGCATGACCTTTACAAATTTTTGGTTGGTTATATGTTAAGTATTGTTGCAGATTATAGGATAAACAGTTGTCACTGCTTTTGAGCATTATTGTGGTTCTTTGTAGACAACATGCTTGCAGAATGTGAGGAAGCATTTGCAGCAGAGATTTAGAATGTTGACACACACTCATTTGTTTTCGTAAAACTATCTAGAAGTAAATATGAATGCTTGAGAGAGTGTAAGAAGCTTTGGAGTGTTTCAAGAATGTCAGTTTTAGAGGTGCATGAAATATAAAAAGTATCAGTTTATCTCTGGAGGGTTTCCACATTAGTTCCTGATTACTTGAAGCAATGTATGTTTGAGCTGTGCCCTTTAATGTTTTAAGGTGCACCAGGGTAAGCCTTTATGTTACTGGTGCATTTCCTGAGGAAGGGATGATCAGTGTTAATAATGTACAAAAATGATCTACCAAAAGTATGCCGCCTTTTGTCTGAGTTGGATAAACTTAATGAAAACTGTTTTCCACTCATTCTTTTTTTTTGTTGTTATAGTTATTTTTAATTATAACTAATTTCTTAGAATTTAGTAAAATTATGTTAAATGCTGTGTGTAGATGTAGTACCAATCACTGTAAATGCAACAGTTTAGAATGGTCTGTATTATGTGTCTCATATTAAGTCAGCTGTATCTTTAAATTGTATTTTAAACTTGATTGTGAAACAAATAGATAAAAATGAATGTGTATGTGGTGTTCGTATTAACCTTTTGCTTTCTGCATACTTAGTCACTATATTTTGCTAGACTCTATGGAAAAAATTTAATTTTTACTGAAATGTACAAAGCCTGCCTACCCATGCTCTACTAATAAACAGCCCTTTTTGGAATTNTCCTGCATACTTAGTCACTATATTTTGCTAGGCTCTATGGAAAAAAATTTAATTTTTACTGAAATGTACAAAGCCTGCCTACCCATGCTCTACTAATAAACAGCCCTTTTTGGAATTTGCATCTCTTCTTATGAATACTGTCTTCAGTTTACTGCATCCTGTGTGTGCAGTCTTATGCAGGTTTTACACCAGTATTTCATATCTCTGATGTTAGCAAGCTACAGTTAAATCCTTAGTTTGTACTTACTAGTTGTGCAGCAGTTTGAAAATTCAGGAAAGATTGAAATTGTTTGAAATGTATTAATTTGGCTGGGAATAACACATTCTGCCACCACAACTAACTTAGTGTGAATTTTTTTTGCTTTGTTTTGCCAAAAAACAAAATAATGCTTGTCGTTTCAGTGGACAAGCTGTCTCAAGGATACAGTATCATTGTGTATTGAGTGATAAGACATGTGGAATGGAACTGTTTACACCCAATAAATTTCGAATGACTGGACCATTAGTATTTGGAACAATCCAGTTTGTATGCTTCTGTGAAGCATTCTAAATCTGCTCTTTGCTAAATAACATTTTTGTTATATTGAGACTTTATGCAGACTGTTTTTAACCATGTTGGGCAGAACCTAGTATGCATATTAGCAGGTGCAGTAACACCCCTTCTGCTTTTGTACAGTAAATCATTCAAATGGATCAACAAAAAAAAGTAGAGCATTTGATACTTTCAAATTTAGAAACAATATTTGTTAATGTTATTTAAATTGTATAAATAGTAACCCTCCATTCAGTTTTGCCGCAGTACTCAGAGTATTTGTTCTGATCTAAGCAAAATGGTTGTAGCAGGAAGTTTGACCATTGTGTCAGTAAATATTCACACACTTTGTGGTAAAACTGTCAATTTTGTTTTAAATTGTAGATGGAATAGTGTTGTGTGTACTTATAAGCATTAGTCTTAGTTGACTAATTGAAAGACTGTAAATGTAAAAAGTTTTTAAAAAAAATTATTTTGCAAAAAAAAAGAATTCATGAAATATGCAAAGTATATTGTAAAAAAATTTGAAATTCATTGGAAAGTACCATTACTTGTGTAATATTTCTAGATAAAGTTGGCTGGAGTTCATAGTACATTGTGTGAACTAATTCTGCATGATAAACCATTTTGACCATTTAAAAGCAATTTGCATGAACAATTTACATATCACAAAATAAGACATATTTTTACAATCCGCAAATGTAAACATAATTTACACGTCAGGTGGCAGCTGTGTGTGTAAGAAAGTGACAAATTTGTAGATTCACTAAATTGTTTGTTTCTTTTGTTTGTGGTATGCAGGGTTTAGTAGGCATGTTGTAACATGGTAATAGTAACATTATCTTTAATTTAGCAATAAATTGGTAAATTTTAGTTTTTATTTATTGTAAAATTGAATGTAAACCTAGTGTACTATTGCAGTGTGTTTAACTGATAGATAAATCATTTTTGTTCACCATATACTTATGACCTGTTCCTTAAATTGTGGCTGGAAATATTTGTATGAAAAGTAGTTACAATCAAGAACTATTTTTGTTATATTTAAATAAAGTCTTCCCAAAAACATTATCTAAAAAATATTTAGTAGTTGACAGTTTACCAAATATATTTTTCATGTTACTTACAATTTTAAATATTTATACATCTGTTGAAACTGTTATGCATGGTGGGTGTGTCCAGTTAATTTTTTTCCTTAGTTAGTTTTTAATATTATCTACATACTGTACTTATGTTTAACTGTAAAATTTTAACAATGAATGCAGGTAAACTTATGATTGTTGTAATAGTTTCTTTTCATGTATAATAAAAATGGAGCATTATTTTGGTGTATGTTTTTTATCAACCTGTAGATTGGTTTGACGTATTAAGGTGGATGCCTCGGGCTGTTTGCATGTATGCCCAGTGTGTGTGAATGCCCACAGTCCAAACACTCACTCTTGTAAACTGCCCAAGAAAACATTTTTCTTGGCACAGCCATATTACATTCACCTTTAACACATGCACTACTGGTGATGCTTATAAGAATTTTTTTTGTTTATAATGTAACCTAGTTAGAGTTTTATTAGAATTCAGTATCAAGTAATTACGGATAATTAACTGCTAGATTTTAATGAAAGATTTCATCTCTAAGCAGTGAACATGTTAAGTCTTCACGTCATATAGAGAATAAGAGTACAAGTAGAAAAACTTATCACTGTAGTTCATAAGTCTAATATTTCATAATGCAAGAAAGAAAATATTTTAAATTTCTTGGCATTAGATATCTATGCAACCACATTGTTACCCACCCAACCTGTAGTCTGATACAGGACAGGCCTAAAATTTGATTCACTCCAATTACTATCGAGTACAAAATTAATACACTAGATATTAATTTAAGTAAAGATCCCAATCCAAAATTTTAACATTGCCCATATAAATAACTAAATTTGCCGTTTCAAAATCTCAAATTCCTCTGAAACAAAACTGCGGTCATTATCGAAAACTAGGTTTCTTGTCAACCTGTACCTGGCAAAGTGCTCCCTATGCTTGCAGATACACTCATCCATAGTTAAGGAATTACGGGAATACTTCCACCCACTTTGGAAATGAATCTGTGATGATCAAAAAATGTGTGCCCTAAATAATCCAGGTATATTCTCTCAAAAACCTGATAATCTGGCCACTTAAACTG
>NQII01000582.1:59392-83581 GCA_002778355.1 Clitarchus hookeri | reverse complement strand
GGGAAATGCCTTTCCTGACATAACAGACCTCGCAGGATCTTGTGAACTCTTCCAAATCTGAGTTCGGTAGGCCACCATAAATAAGACCTACATAAAATTTTTAACTTTACCATCTGTAGGTGTGTAGAATGTACCTCTTCCAAGCATTCTCATCTGAGAGCTTTTGGGAATAATTGATTTATAGCACCACATGAGTATCCCTTGTTCGAATAAAATTTTAACTCGTCCGAAACTGNCTTTTTTTTTTTTTTTTTTTAACAAATCATACAATGGACATAGGATTGTTAACAAGTTGGATACAAACTTCTGGTAATAATTCACTGTGCCTAAAAATGCTCTTATTGTATCTACATTAACAGGGCAGGGTGCTTCAATAAAAGCCTTTATTTTTTTGGAGTTCTTCCGAATGCCTACGTCAATTATATGGCCCAAATACTGCACCTCTGCCTCAAAGAACTTGCACTTATCATTGTTCAGCTTGAACCTTTCCTCCTTCAACTTCAGAAATATTTGTCTCAAGAGACTGTAGCACCTGTGACGATGATGGCATTAAGGAAATAAACGGCACCCTTACAACGCAACACCACCTTCTCAATGATTATAATATATGACAAACAGGTTTCATCCCAAGAGACAATCTATTCACAATATAAACACCTTGTGTGTGCTCCAAGCTAATGGCTAACCAGTATCTTCAGTAACACAATTGGTTGTAGACATTGGACAAGTCTATTTTCAAAAAATACCTCCCTGCAATTCCACAAACAGTTCCTCCACCAAGGAATAGGGCACATTTTCGAGAAAATCGTTTACTGCGACCTTATAGTCTACACACACACACACACATATATTACCATCTGCCTTAATGACTGGCACAAGGGGCGTGCCCCATTCGCTAGGGTCTACTTGCTAATTATGTTTTCTCGTTCCAACCTCTCAAGTTCCAGATCTATCTTTTCCTGAAAAGTAAATGGAATCATCCTTGGTTTGAGAAACATTTGCTTTGCATCAGATGTCATTTTTAATTACATCGTATCATACTTGTAAGTACTCTGCTTACCATCAAATAACTCTCTTAATTCCTTCAACAGTTCTGTGACCAATCGCTTAGGAGGAGCACTAACCTTGTTGACACTAGACCATTCAATCAATTTCAGAGCTGCGATTAAGTCCCTTCTTGACAGAGGAGCACGCTCGGTTTCCACAACCACCAAACTACCCTGACTGGTGTTACCCTTACATCCCACGTCCAGTCTGATTTCACCCACACGTTCAAAATCTCGCTGCCATACAATTTAAGTTTAACTGTGGTTGGCCTCAGATTGCAATGACTAAAAATGTCTCTGGCCATTTCATTATTACCATTGTCAACGTATACTCGTATATCAAGTTCCAGCTCAATCACTTTTGAACTGACCACAACTGGAACAAAAATGGGATTTGCTGGCCCTGCATCTTAATGGCCTTAACCTCAAAATCATTTACCACCTTGCTCCTACATACCTTGGCAATGTGGTCTACACATATTACCATGGATCTTCTTATACTTGCAGGTTTTAAAATATGGTTAGGCTCGCCACAGGTAAAACAGCAATGCTCCGCACCTGCCCTGCATTGCCCCCAGGATGCCTTCTGTTTGGAATTCGTACTGCCGGATGCGGTACTACCAACAGTCTCTGCCCGCTCCTTAATGGTGTGTAAATGGACTTGCTTGTTCCCACTGCATTGATGTTACATGTAGCGCTCGGCGACTCTTGTAATGCACTTTCTTTCTCCACTACAATGTTGAGTATGTCACCCAGACTTTTCGTATGGCCTTCTCCACATAGTCGGTCGGCAATGGCACTGGGAAGCATGCCTACCACAAAACTATTTTTCGTAAAGTTATCCAACAAAACTCTGAACTCGCACAACATGGCTGCATTCTTCAGCCTCGCAAACCAGGCATTAATGGCCTCGCCCCTCAACTGATACATGTTATGGAATTCCACAAACACTTACAGAATACCAACACCACCAGTGAAAACTGCCATTTCAAAATAGCAATGAGTTCCTCGTAGCTCTTGTCTTTAGGTAACACTGAATCACATAAATACCCTCAAAATTTTATGTCGGCATACCAATGACAGTCAATAGTATCTGAATTTTGCCCGCCTGATGCACTTGGTTTGCAGCAAAGTACTTTTCCAGATGCTCCCAGTATATAGGCCAGTCCAGGGATAAATCTTAAGTTTCTACTGCCCCAATATTACCGAAAACCCGAAAATTTCCTGTCGTTCCAGCCACAGACGACGACGCCGAATCTGGTATCTCGTTTTCCGACATGATGTGAAAGAAAATAATCAGCACACACAATAAAAAACACCGAGAAAAATAGTTTACGTTGTCCCCATTTGCAATGTATCAAATAATAACTCCGTAGTGTTAGGATGCACAGAAATTTATTGGGTACTTTGAGCCATGTGCTCGCCTCTTTACAACTACAACATGACCAGAACAGGATACAAAAATAGATAACATACATAACCAATAGTGTGCCTACTCGATGCACTCCACTGCCACTTCATGTTTTTGTCCATAACCACTTAAATAAAATAGTTTCATGTATGGAACTGGAAATTGGTGTGTTTTTGCTCATTGTCTGGGTCTAGTGCACCCTCAAGCCTTGCTGGCTTGCATGCCTATAGGCTTCACTTTTCATGTAAATTTTGTTTGAGCCTCGTGCTCATTTCTACAGATGCCAAAACTGCTGTGCCAACTTCAGTGCCTGTAGAAGGTGACATGGTCAAGGTGACCCAAGGCTGATTGAGTGTNCTACAACATGACCAGAACAGGATACAAAAATAGATAACATACATAACCAATAGTGTGCCTACTCGATGCACTCCACGGCCACTTCATGTTTTTGTCCATAACCACTTAAATAAAATAGTTTCATGTATGGAACTGGAAATTGGTGTGTTTTTGCTCATTGTCTGGGTCTAGTGCACACTCAAGCCTTGCTGGCTTGCATGCCTATAGGCTTCACTTTTCATGTAAATTTTGTTTGAGCCTCGTGCTCATTTCTACAGCTGCCAAAACTGCTGTGCCAACTTCAGTGCCTGTAGAAGGTGACATGGTCAAGGTGACCCAAGGCTGATTGAGTGTNCTGCCAAAACTGCTGTGCCAACTTCAGTGCCTGTAGAAGGTGACATGGTCAAGGTGACCCAAGGCTGATTGAGTGTAGATTTGCCCGGTGCCATAACTCAGCGGAGAGTTAGTGATGTGGGTCGTTCGGTCGATGGCCCACTGGGCCATGAATGGCTCTGCCAGTNGATGTGGGTCGTTCGGTCGATGGCCCACTGGGCCATGAATGGCTCTGCCAGTTTGACGAAGAAGTTGTCATGCATTTAATATTACACTACTTACGCGTTGACCTTATGACAAGACTGTAGACCATCCAGTACACCTGAAATCGGCTCGTTACCCGCCGGTGGTTTCCTGCCATTGTTTACCTCCTCCAATTGCTTTCTACAGGTAGGGCATTTGCTATGCGAGTGGTATTGTTGACCTGGACCATACCTGCATTGAAAAGGGGGGCATTCCTTTCTAATTGCTCCCATCTGCGTGGCTTTGCTGCGTTTGTGCCAGCTGATACAGGTGTAGCAAGTCGGCTATTCCCCGTGTCGTTGTGAGTTGTTCGGCTCACCCCTTTAGTGCTGTGTCCAGCTGATGACTGTGCGTTCCCGTTCCCAGTATTGTGTTCACAGGGGCATGGTTGGTATGGCCCATCCTGTTCCCTGCGGTGCACTTTCTGTTCACGATTGGCCTGGTCTAGCAACGCTGCGGATCTCATGAATTGCTCCACACTTCTGTGTATAAGTGGTGCCAGGGCCAATTTAAATTCTGCCTTTATGATTGGCGCTATCACTTCTAAAATGCCAGTGTCTTGCATATGTGGGTGAAAATGATTGATAATATTAACTTTGCGGGTGGCAAGTGCAGTTAGCGTTTCAGAATCTCCCTGTGCTTCTAAAACAGCAAGGCTTGCAGCCTGTAAAGACGAGTAAGTGTTGGCTAACGACTCAGAAATGCACTTTAGAATTAGGTCCATTGCATACCATAGTGGCCAATGGACTGCCACAATGTGCGTACCTCGCCTGATAATTGGCCTCCTATGCAACTAGGCCACTCTGGTTCACAAACATCATACCTGTCCAATTGTCCTGTGCAGTCGCTCAGGAACGCCTGTGGGTCCTCGTTGCTGTTTCCTGCGAAGGTAGGCAGCGACTATAATCGGACTAGTGAGGTGTCTGTTCCTGTTTTGGGTACTGCAAATGCTGCTACTGATGTCCTGAGCACCCTGTGTGGCAGAGACCACACAAAGTCAGGGGTGGTGTGTGGCACCAATGGGTTTCCCCATGGTGCTGCTGCTTCGTCCATACCCATTGAATGCGCTATAAGGCTGGGTTGTCTGCTGGTATTTTAACTGTTCTCAGTGAGGGGGCATGACACTGTTACTCGCGGTATGTTCTCGCACTGCTCGCACCGGAAACATCCAGAGATGGGGATTACCACGTCCCATTGTGTGGTGAACTGCCAGTGTGTTTTTNGCACTGCTCGCACCGGAAACATCCAGAGATGGGGATTACCACGTCCCATTGTGTGGTGAACTGCCAGTGTGTTTTTTGACCACATTGTTCACACACGATCGTTCCCATTTCCCCTTGTTTACAATGCACTTGATGCCACTGATGCAGTGATAACGCATCTCCTATTATCAAGTCTGTTGTATGTTAGGTTGGTAGCACTGTTTGTTTCCATTGGTCGCACAGAATTCGGCCCTGGTTATCTGTGATTACACGCTCTATTACTGTGAGGTACTTGGTGTGGTAAATTTTGTGGCAAATTATGCAAGGTATTGTCCCATTTCCTAGTTTTTCACATAATATTTGCTTATCGTATTATCGCTTGAGAAATTTAGTTAATTGTTTATTGTACAAAATTTGTTCTGTTCGCTGAAAGGTTGTACACTAGCACGCACGTTTGTTCATGAGGCCGACGTTGCCTCGAACAGCTTGCGGTCTGTTGCACTCGGTAACAGTGGTACTCGTTTGAGGTACTGCCCCAGACATTCCCGATCCGTTCCCTATAATCCCTTTTAATGTCTTCAGCCAGTCGCCTCGCGTTTGCTGTTTCCCAACATGGACATTTTGAACCCTGGAATGAATTCGGTTTAGCTACTGGACACACACACTTCAGGCATAAAGTTTGTATTTTTCCGTTGCTAGTGCACAAATTCAATTTGTAAGAACCCAGCACCGTTCCGGCCAGGTGGCTCGGTGCGGTTGTCATGGAGACGGATGTTGTTGACNTTCAGGCATAAAGTTTGTATTTTTCCGTTGCTAGTGCACAAATTCAATTTGTAAGAACCCAGCACCGTTCCGGCCAGGTGGCTCGGTGCGGTTGTCATGGAGACGGATGTTGTTGACGCCGCAGCTGCCGTGTCTCCCTACATGCCCGTGTGGGCAGTGGGATGAGTGTGTACCTTTAACCGCCCTGCACAGGAATTCGGGTGGTGTTAGTGTTCGCTTCCTGCCGAGAAATGGTGATGCTGGAGGATGCCTGCTTTGATTGGTGAGCTAAAATGGCAGTTTGTCACAAAACTCACTTTTCACTTGTTGGTCCTAAAATTTTTGTTTTAATTAAATTTTGCAGCTGAGGGCTGCTGAGCAGTTTTTCCTTCCTGCCGGTTATTTTCTGTGGTGAATACTGACAATATATTATCTTAAAATGTTTCGTATTGATATAAATAATGGTAGAAAGTTATGCATGCGTTGTGAAATTATCATGTGATCACTTATTGACACAGTTATTACGTGAATTTTGGTGCTGACTCCTTCCAACAAATTTTCCTGTTACACAAACAAACGTATCACTGTTATAAAGCCTTTAGAACATTTTGATAATTTACGTGTCGTGCTGAGCATGAACAATATTTGAACACTGAATATACAATTTTTGCTTATTAATGTTTTACGTGTTGCGTAAAACATACATAGTGCACTGTAAAATTGATTTTCCCAACATTCTTTGCATATTTTTCGTGATGAATATAATACAAGTCACTAAAAAGTTTTATAATTCACATGTCCCATAAAATATAAACACTGCACTCCTGATTTGACCTTGGGATTGCTGTGTCGGTTGTATGTCAACACAACCACATGCGTGCAGCCTGTTGCTATTGATCTGTGTTCTAGCGCATGTTAGGCGACATACTTACCGGCAANAACACAACCACATGCGTGCAGCCTGTTGCTATTGATCTGTGTTCTAGCGCATGTTAGGCGACATACTTACCGGCAATTAGATGTCCTTTTAGAGTCTGACATGATTTAGTTACACTCCATAATGCTCTAAAATATAGTTTGTTTTTACTTGTGTGATAACGACTTTGAGTGGAAATGTGATTTTCCCGCCATTTCTAAACTGGCCGAGATACATCCGAGAGTCCTCATCTGAGCAAGAGAGGCATATAGCACACTGAACAAGCCACGTGGTGCATGAATGCAGGGTCATTCACTTTGGTTTAATGGTGATTATGTTTTATGATATTGTTATTTTGCCACACTTGTACTCACGTTTTGTTCTTCCTTCTGCTCTTAGTTGTGAAAGCCATCTTTGTCGTAGGAAAAGAATTGCTTGGTGAAACATTACCTCCTAGTTGGGAAAGCCATATTTGACATAGTCGAGGTGACCGAGGGCTGGTTGAGTGTAGAATTGCCAGGCGCCATAACTCAGCAGAGAGTTAGTGATATGTGTTGTTAGGTCGATGGTCCCAGGTGAGCATGGATGCCTCCATCAGTTTGATGATGAAGTTGTCATGCACTTAATATTACACTACTTACATGTTGACCTAATGGCGATACTGTAGGCCATCTCATACGCCTGAAATGTATTAGAAAATTGTGGGGTGGTATTACAAGGGATGTAGCGCCCTATTTGTCCTGGAGGACAATGAATCAACACTCACTGAATATTGTAAAGCTGTTTAAGGTTCAAGAAGTGGACATGTAAATATTAAAAGAAACGGACCCAGCACTTACGTCCTGCTGGTGACCTTAGCTTTAAAATTACGTAAGTCAGGGTGGTGGTTATATGTATACATTGACGTGGTCAAGCACTGGCTCGGTGAAATTCCCATCTCTAGTTGGGAAAGCCACCTTGACACGTGGTGTTACCGGAGCTGAAGATGTATGAAATATGTGACCGGCGCCACAGCTCTGTGGTGAGCTAATGAAATGAGGATCGTTTCGTTCGACAGCCTAGGGGACTCTGGTTAACACTCCNCGCCACAGCTCTGTGGTGAGCTAATGAAATGAGGATCGTTTCGTTCGACAGCCTAGGGGACTCTGGTTAACACTCCGTCACATATGATGGCGAGGCTGTAGGCCACCTCGCACGCCTTAATTAAATTACAAATCAAACACTTACGATGCTTGTNTCACATATGATGGCGAGGCTGTAGGCCACCTCGCACGCCTTAATTAAATTACAAATCAAACACTTACGATGCTTGTGGAGTTATTTATTCCTTGCGACTCCTTAATGAACACACACAAATTTACTACAAAACACGTGGCCTTAACTGCCCGGAACTGCAAGCNATTCCTTGCGACTCCTTAATGAACACACACAAATTTACTACAAAACACGTGGCCTTAACTGCCCGGAACTGCAAGCAACCATGTGGCTTTACAATGTGAAACGCTACTGCACTTAACAACTCTCCGATGATAATAAGGTTGCTCTCTCCTCTNAACCATGTGGCTTTACAATGTGAAACGCTACTGCACTTAACAACTCTCCGATGATAATAAGGTTGCTCTCTCCTCTTGGCGCTATAGCAAATAAAATTAATGATACTGTTCATTAAGTGAAGTCTATATCTGGCTGTGGCTGTGTCGACTGTCTTCCATGATGACAATTATGATATTAATTATATACACAGAATAAATGCCCTGATGCAATACACTGATGGTGTTAATAACACAGAATAAATTAGAAACACTGATGCAATTACACTGATGCTATTATGCCCACTCTCGCTCGTGCCCACAAGCCCGTTGGTGTGGTGTGTCTGGTGCAGTGGATATAACTGTGGCAGTCAGAGTGGGCACAAAGGAGCTCATGAACACGCGGTTCACGTCAACATGGCAGTGTTAAGCTCTCTGGTAAGAGTGCAGGTGGTTCTCCCCTTGGTATTTAAAAGAAAATAAATAAATAAAAGGTTCCAGTTAATTAAGTTACTATTGCAATGAAGTGATATCAGCCTAAATTATGGTACCAAGGGAGCTCGCGGAGTGGACGACCACATTGCATTTCTGGCTCGTGTGCTGAAGTGAACTGAACGAGTGGNGGTACCAAGGGAGCTCGCGGAGTGGACGACCACATTGCATTTCTGGCTCGTGTGCTGAAGTGAACTGAACGAGTGGTGTCGGCTTCCACCACAAGTGACGATAACCGAAGTCAAACACCGAATGGTAAAACATGACATAAGCACTATATATCATTATTGCAATGATGCAAAATTATATAAATTAAATGAAACACATTGGTGACACCCCCATTGATTTACAAATGTCTGTTAAAGTTAATGTTGTGAAGTTTACGGGGAGTGTCTCTGCACTAAATGAAATATTATAATAGATGTGTTTATAAGCAATCCCCCTTTATGAAAACATATTTATCCTCTTATAAATAGACATTGAATACATNGGTACCAAGGGAGCTCGCGGAGTGGACGACCACATTGCATTTCTGGCTCGTGTGCTGAAGTGAACTGAACGAGTGGCGTCGGCTTCCACCACAAGTGACGATAACCGAAGTCAAACACCGAACGGTAAAACATGACATAAGCACTATATATCATTATTGCAATGATGCAAAATTACATAAATTAAATGAAACACATTGGTGACACCCCCATTGATTTACAAATGTCTGTTAAAGTTAATGTTGTGAAGTTTACGGGGAGTGTCTCTGCACTAAATTAAATATCATAATAGATGTGTTTATAAGCAATCCCCCTTTATGAAAACATATTTATCCTCTTATAAATAGACATTGAATACATTTTTGCACTTTATAGTGAAAATTCTCTGCATTACATTTCCTGTGACGTGTTTGTATTCTACTGGCTACAGTGTTGCCAAGTGACTGTCTCCTGACAGGATGGACGAGTCCACCGTGGCAAAGGGGTGTGGGTTGCTACACATTATGGCTCTCAATACAATAATACCCACCCCTGACTGTAGTTTGTTTTGAAAGAGATGAAGTTGTGTGTTAGGTATAGAAAAATGCTGCACACTATTGGTGGCAGTTTGGGGCACTTAGCACTTCAGCTTCTGCTTACAGGCCAGTTGACCTCACTTGGTGGAGTGTTACATTATATGTCGAAAGCCTGAGCTGCTACGATGTAACGACCAATGGCCTGTTTGCCCAACAGTGATGGCTTTGTGGTAAACACCGTTTCGGATCGCCTACTAATTTATTACAAGAGTTACCTCTTGTAATAAACAAAGTAGGATGACCTCTTGAGTCACGTAGTACCTGTTGCCAAAAAGGTGCAAGTTGTGTTCTTGTAAACCTGCACTACGCTTTCTTTGCCTGTGGTTTTTGATGTGTCCCGGTGCAGCTGGTGCTGTTGATGTGACTGCGGCGGTCAGAGTGGTCAGAAAGAGCTCGTGGACCTGTGGTTCATATCAAAGCGTTACAGTGGGAAGTAAATATGTATGGAATAGAGCTTTCGTTTTTCTTCATACATCAGGCCACTCCATGGCCTTGTAGGGTGATAACCCCATTTTGCAGTATTTCCACCTCTTTTTCTTATTAGTGCTACATGATTTGGAGTGATGAAATGATCTTAAATTACCACAAACCTGTGTGTTTGAGGTGGCACTTAGCCTCAAGTTACTGGTGTTATGAGGGGGCCAACATCCTTAATAGGGAGTCACTTGATTTCACCTACAATCATCACTGTATACAGCCATAAAGAACTTCAGGAGGTATCCACTTGGGTTAACAGCCCACTTCCTAACACCATTCCATGCTCAACAGGTAACAGGCACCCCTTAAATTTCACTCTTTATAATGTCCAAAATTCCCCACCCTGTCAACAATTATCTGCCTGCCCCCCTCCCCTTCACAAAAAAATTTAAAATTCATTACTAAATGGATAATAATTTTTAAAGTAATTTAAACTGTATTAGCAATATATATTTTTCCCATGTGACATGTTTTGGGGTTGGTCGCAGGGTCCGGAAGATGAGATTATTGTCTGGAGGGTGCCAGATAACCAGTCAAGGGTATTTGCTTGGGTTAGCACCATACTCTTGAGGTAGCATGGGTCCCATGTCTTAACGAATGCCGCAAATGATGACTGACATCGACGACTAGATATGCGACATAACATACACTCCCGAACTGGGATATTGTGGCTCCCTAGCCTGCTGTTCCAATGCTCTGACAGACACTTCAAATTAAACAAAAGACACTCAGGCTTACATGATGTGGCAGGTACTTGAAGGATGTAAGGGGCCATCGCCCTTAAGCTCCCTGTGAAGCGGGAATAAGGTACATATTTCAAGAAAATACGAGTTGTATTTGAGAAAGACCAAATTAGATAATACAGGTAATGAAGCAGGCGTGCGATACGAGGCGCCATACTGGCCTAAGATGGTCAGATAAAGGTATCAACGGACATAAACAAAACATATCATTGTAAGTTATGCCATACGGGCCAAAAGTCTACTCCGGAGTGACGACAACCGACATCATATGCAGAACGATGAAACATTACATGTACACTCTGTCATGTGATTATGATGATGAAAAATTGTACAAATTAAATTAAGCATATTTGTGACATCCCCGTTTATTAACAAATGTCCGTTATTGTTAAAGTTGTGAAATGGACGGGGAATGTCACTACACTAAATGATTTGTTACAATCCAGGAGGCCTTTTTAGGCAATCTCCTTTTTTAGAAAACATTATTGCTCTTATATAAATACACATTAAATAAGTTATTACATTTTCTCATAAAAGTGTTTGAATTTTACTTTCGATGATGTGTTGAATTCCACTGGCTAAAGTGTTGAGAGGTGGCTGTCTCCTGAAGCGATGGATGAGTCCNTATTGTTAAAGTTGTGAAATGGACGGGGAATGTCACTACACTAAATGATTTGTTACAATCCAGGAGGCCTTTTTAGACAATCTCCTTTTTTAGAAAACATTATTGCTCTTATATAAATACACATTAAATAAGTTATTACATTTTCTCATAAAAGTGTTTGAATTTCACTTTCGATGATGTGTTGAATTCCACTGGCTAAAGTGTTGAGAGGTGGCTGTCTCCTGAAGCGATGGATGAGTCCAGCTGGGCAAAGGAGTATGGAACGCCATGCTTGACTACTATTATTACAAAAAAAACACACCCCTAACTGTAGGTGTGTATACGGTGACTGTGTTAAATATGTGTGTAAAAATTCTGTACACTACTGGATGACACTTTGGGGCACTTATCTCTTCAGCTCTGTCCTACAAGCCAGTTGACATCACCCAGTGGCACATTCTGTCGTATTTAGCTGCGCAAGCTGCGAGGGCGAAAAACCAATTGCCAGTGTGCCCAAAGGATGAGGCTTTGGGGTAAAGACCATTTCGGATTGCCTATCCATTTATTAAAATAGTTACCTCTTGTAATAAATTAGTAGGGTGGTCTCTTGAGTTGCATAATCCTTGTTGGCAAGAAGGTGCAAGTTTCGTTCTTGTCGACCTGCGCTANCTTTGGGGCACTTATCTCTTCAGCTCTGTCCTACAAGCCAGTTGACATCACCCAGTGGCACATTCTGTCGTATTTAACTGCGCAAGCTGCGAGGGCGAAAAACCAATTGCCAGTGTGCCCAAAGGATGAGGCTTTGGGGTAAAGACCATTTCGGATTGCCTATCCATTTATTAAAATAGTTACCTCTTGTAATAAATGAGTAGGGTGGTCTCTTGAGTTGCATAATCCTTGTTGGCAAGAAGGTGCAAGTTTCGTTCTTGTCGACCTGCGCTANGAGTAGGGTGGTCTCTTGAGTTGCATAATCCTTGTTGGCAAGAAGGTGCAAGTTTCGTTCTTGTCGACCTGCGCTACACACTCTTGGCCTGATGTAGTTGGTGCGGCCCTGTGTAGCTGGTGTAGTTGTTGTGACTGTGGCGGTCAGAGTGGGCACAAGGATCTCGTGGATGCTTGGTTCACGTCAAATGGCCCCTCCTCTGGTGACCACTTGACTGCACAGTTTCCCATGTGTCCCATGATGCCGCTAAGCGCATTAGGCAGATGGTGGCTTCAGCTTGCGATGTTGCCTCAATGCATAATGCCCGCACCTCTGGGAGTTGACTTTGGCTGCTGCTGGGTGGTCAGGGCGCTAACCTCGGTGAGGCTGACGTCGCGCAACTTGCATGTGTGGACAGAGGGTGACCCAACACATGCGATGCATGCTGGGCAGATCAGGTGAAGCGGATGCTTGGAGGTTTGGGGAGGTGTGGTGGACCCCTCCTCCTCTGACTCCTCTTCGCTACTGCTGCTGTGTGGACTGGCTAGGGGGAAGGAGAGGGCCCCGGTGAAGGGCTATAAAACCCTGTTATGCTCCCCCCGTTGCTTTGACCGACATCCTCCGGTGTGATGTCCCCTCCTGTTGGTCCTGCTGAAGGCACCGCAGTGGATCTGTCCAGAGAACTGTCCTGTGGGGAAACCTGTCCTACAGGTGTTTCTGGCGACTCGCCATTGGCGGTGTCCCTGGTGACCAGCACCTTGATGCAGGGGATCACGATGGTGCAGAGTGACCTTTCCGGGTATGCAGTGATGCGTGCAGTGTTGATGGTTGTGCTTGGCAGCGGTGGTCGTCCCTCGGGTACTTCTTCCTCCACCAAGTTCCTTGTAAGCATCGAAACGCCGGGCGTCGTGGCAGAGAAGAGGCGCTGGAGAATTTTTCCATTTTTGCTGCGAATGTGTATCCCGGCTTAGCTTCTGGGGCAAATGGGGTGTTGTTTTGGTGGTGCTTGAGACCCTGCTGGTCAGGCATCGTGATGCTTGTTGTCCCCACTGCCAATCGGCAGTCNTGTTGTTTTGGTGGTGCTTGAGACCCTGCTGGTCAGGCATCGTGATGCTTGTTGTCCCCACTGCCAATCGGCAGTCATTATGTTTGATGTAAGCCCTCCTACTGCTTCCCAGCCTGATGAGATATGTTGTGTAATCCTGCGGCTTCACCACTGAATGTGGTCCGCTCCATTTCTGGGCGAACTCTGCACAGAAGTTCTTTGCGCCACTGGATATTCTATGCTTGCTGACATAGACCAGTTGGCCAGGTGCAAACCATCGTGGTGCTCGTGTGGTGGCNTGTTGTTTTGGTGGTGCTTGAGACCCTGCTGGTCAGGCATCGTGATGCTTGTTGTCCCCACTGCCAATCGGCAGTCGTTATGTTTGATGTAAGCCCTCCTACTGCTTCCCAGCCTGATGAGATATGTTGTGTAATCCTGCGGCTTCACCACTGAATGTGGTCCGCTCCATTTCTGGGCGAACTCTGCACAGAAGTTCTTTGTNCCACTGAATGTGGTCCGCTCCATTTCTGGGCGAACTCTGCACAGAAGTTCTTTGCGCCACTGGATATTCTATGCTTGCTGACATAGACCAGTTGGCCAGGTGCAAACCATCGTGGTGCTCGTGTGGTGGCAGGCATCCATCCCTCGATGTAGCTGTATTGGTTCATGCGAGCTGCTGTTAATTCTGCCTCCCTGCGGAGCCTTCTGGCTGTCCCATCTTCTGTTTCGCACACATCATCTGTTTGGCATGGGGCAAACTCTGCAGGTAGCATTAGTTCACGACCCTGTGAGATCGCTGCTTGAGTCTGCCCTGTTGCTAGATCCACCCATAGCCTTATGGTGAATAAGGTGGCTGGTAAATGTTCGGCCCAGTTGGTGTGACCCTTCCCCACTCTCATGCGTAACTGGGTCTTGGGGTCCTGATTTCTCCTCTCGGTGGGGTTTGACCTAGGGGAGTATATTTGGGCTCTATGGTGTCTTGCCCCCCACCAAGTGCACCACCCATGCCAGTACCTCCCAGTGAACTGGGTACCATTGTCTGTGAGAAATATCTTTGGGTACCACCAGCGAGGGTAGAACTCAGTTTCCAGTCCCCTTGCAATGGTGTATGCCTGTATGCTGGAGACTGGATAGGCTTCGGTCCATTTAGAAAATGTGTCACATATGACCAGGATGAAATTTTTTGCTGTGGAACAGAGGGGGTAGGGGCACATGAGATCTAAGGACACCGTCTCGAATGGTTCCTTCAGCGGATGCACTTCTTCACGTACTTTCATACGCCCCTGCTGGCTCCTGGCCAGTGGAAATGTGTGTGGAGAATTCTGGCCGTCTAGGTTGCCCCAGGATAGCCAGCAAAATGTCTACTGTAGTCGTGCCTCAGTATGTGTTCACGTGCTCCTATTGGTACATTTAGGCTCCAGGTCGCATCGGGATGCTGACGACGGGTTTCGATGTGTGTGTTCTGGATGTGCCACCACTAGCCATATCCTTGTACGAGACTTTTGCCTCCTTGGCCTGTTTTTGTGCGCATTGATATTGTGCATTGAGGACCAAGATCTGAATTTCATCGAGCTTGGGTTCCATGTCTGATGTGACGACCATGACATCATTGCAGATTACTGACTTGTCGTCTGCTGTTTGCCGTTATACTATTTTTGTGGAGTGGGTGTTACTGTGTGTTTATGTTGATGTGTTGGTTTTGCATGCTGTTGTTTTGGCATGGAGTAGTGAGCGTACGGCTTACCTAACCCACCAACTAGTTTCCCACTGTTGGTTTCCTGCCATTGCTTACATACTCCTGCCTCTGTCTCTGTCGTTGGCAGGGACTGGAACCGGGCTGGTGTCTGGCCCGTCCCTGTCATAGGTGCTGCAACTTCTGATGTTGTTCTAGCCACATTGCATGGCAGAGGCCACACGAAGCCCGGGGTGTTGTGTGGCACCAACGGGTTTCCCCATGGTGCTGTTGCTCTGTCCATTCCTGTTGATTGCCCTAGGGTCGGCTGTTGTTCTCACTGCCCTCAGTGAAAGGGCATGGCACCATCACCTGTGGCACATCCAAACAATCTTCGCACCCATAATGCATCGAGGTGTTATTGAATATGTCCCGTTCGATTGGTCGCACTGTTTGCTCACACTCGTAGCACCGAATTCTGCCATGGTTGTCTGAGGTTGCGCATTCTTTTCTTGTGAGTCACTCAGAGTGGTAAATCCTGCAACAAATTACACACTATATTGTTCCATCACCTAATCCTGCACATATAATATCTGTTTCGCGCATCGTTTGTTGCGAAAAATATTTAAAATTGAATTTTGTAAAATTTGTTTTCTTTGGTTTGAATTTAAAAATTGTTCTTGGGGCTGTTCGAGTTTGGACTGGCATACGCGTCTGTTGAGGTTGAAGTTTCCTCGGACCACTTTTCGCCTGTTACACACTGCACACAATGGCACTCGTTTGCCTTTCGGGGTATTGTTCCATGCATTTACTATTAGTTCACTATTATTTAGTTTAATGTCCTGTGCGAGTCATCTCGCATTTGCTAATTCCAGGCATGGACAATTTGTTTCCAGGAATGGATTTAGTTCTGTTTTTGGTGGTACGCATTTGAGGCACAAAGTTTGTAATTTACCATTTGTGGTGGTCCAATTTAATCTGTGTTTATTCCGCCTATATCGGCCACATGGTTACCATGGTGACGGGTCTGTTGATGACGCATAAGCCATATCGATTTTCTACACTCGCGCATGGTGGTAGTGCATCCCGTTACTTCTGAGAGGGGTGCTGAATTTGTGGCCACTTCACTCGCATGTATGATTGGTTTGTCACTACTGCCCTCACTGCTCAGGAATGGCTGTACTAAAGAAATTTTGTATTGTTCACTGACAAAAATGGCCGATTACCACGAAACTCAATTTTCCACATTTTATTCATCAATTTTCAGTTAGAATTAATTTTCTTGGTTATCGATTGAGTTGATTACTGAATGTCTATTTATTTTTATAAATGTTTCATGTTGAGTCCAAACAAAATTTTAACACAGAAAATTCAACTCCATTTATTATAAATGTTTTACATGTTTGTTAAGCCTGTATAATAGTTTGGCCTTAGAATTGCCACGTGGTCAGTCTGTAAACAAAGCCATATGCATGCCACATGTTTTTTTATGATGCATTGCCCGATATATTTAAAATTTATTATTAGTCCCTTCAGCATTCGTTATTACATAATTAAATTTTAAAACACTCCTGAATTAAGTTTTATTTAACTGACTTGTTGTTACTTGCTCATGTTTGGCATGGAAACGTAATTTTAGCACTGTTTCTGATTTGGTTAATAATACTCTAGCGTGTCTTCTGTGCAAGAGGGGTCTATAGACGACAATAAAACACATGGTGAATGAGCGTAATTTATGAAGGTATGAAACGTTTGTGACAAGGTGATTTCGAGGCACTTTACTCACGATTTGCTGTTCCTTCTTCTGTTAGTTGGTAATACCATTTTGGCCGTAGTAAAATAATGGCATGGTGAAATACTCGCCCCTAGTTGGGAAAGCTATTTTGAAATGGTAGTGAGGTTACCCAGGTCTGGTTTGATGTTGTATTGCCCTGCGCTATAACTCAGTGGTGCGCTAATGCTGAGGGTCGTCCGGTCGACGGTCCGCAGGGACCCTGGTAATCCTCTGTCAGTAGGTTGATGAGTTGTCACTTACTGTTGCATTTTTATAACTGTTGATGAGACTGTAGGCCGTCTCACACGCCTGAACTATGCTAAAGAAATGTGAGTGAAGCTACAAGATATGCCCTACAATGAATTGACACCGATTTCACTTGGTTGAGCGGTTTATTCAGTGTCCTTGCTACAGTTGAATAATGCTTGTATGATACTTAGTAATGGGCTCAGCACTTAAACTGTGAAAAACATGTGCTCTTAGTTTGAGACGCGATTGCGTTAAACTCTCCGGTGGAAGGGTGGTTAGATCTCCCCTCAGTACATTAGAATAACACAAATTTTCCGGTTGACTAATATATAACTATTGTAGTGAAAATTATTTCAGTATACATGCTGGTACTGAGGGGGCTCCCGCAGTGGGCGACCCACGCCGCTGGTCTTGTTCAGGTGTTGAGACGAACTGGGCGAGTCATGTCCGCTGCCGCCACAAGTGACGACAACCGACATCATACACAGAACGATGAAACATTACATGTACACTCTGTCATGTGATTATGATGATAAAAAATTGTACAAATTAAATTAAGCATATTGGTGACATCCCCGTTCATTAACAAATGTCCATTAATGTTAAAGTTGTGAAATGGATGGGGAATATAACCACACTAAATGATTTCTTACAATGCTGGAGGTCTTTATAGGCAATCTCTATTTTAGACAAACATAATTACCCTTATATACATATATATTAAATAAGTTATTACATTGTATCATAAAAGTGTTTGCATTTCACTTCCGATTATGCTTTTTATTACACTGGCTACAGCATGTCCAGGTGGCTGTATCCTGAAGGGACGGACTAGTCATTCTGGGAAAAGGTGTGCGGAATGACATGTTTGATTGACATTTATACAATGAAAAACACCACAGGCTGTAGCAGTGAATGCGGTGACTGTGTTCAATATGTTTAGAAAAATTCTTTACACTACTAAATGACACTTTGGGGCACTTATCTCTTCAATTCTGGCATACCAGCCAGATAATGTCATACTTTGGTGTGTTGCATCGTATTCAGTTGCGCAAGCTGCGAGGATCCAACTTCCAACTGCCAGTCCACCCAACAGCTGTGGCTTTGAAGTAAACACTGTTTCGGTTCGCCTACCTCTTGTAATAATTGAGTAGGGTGGACTCTTGAGTTGCGTAATCGTTGTTGGCAAGAAGGTGCACGTTCCGTTCTTGTCAACCCGCACTACGCACTCTGTAGTCGGTGTGGACCGGTATAGCAGTTGTAGTTGTGACTGTGGCAGTCAGAGTGGACACAAGGAACTCATGGACGCATGATTCACATCAGCCTGGAGCTTGACATGGCGAGTGCCGATCCCCTGAGACACTCAACTGCGAATGATTCTGGNGCATGATTCACATCAGCCTGGAGCTTGACATGGCGAGTGCCGATCCCCTGAGACACTCAACTGCGAATGATTCTGGCATGCACATGGTACACCCTGCACTATTTTCTGTTGAACTAAAACACTTGCACAACGAAATGGACATGAACTCTTGCATAACACATGAATAAATAAATACATAATATTACACAGCATATGGACAAATACAATTTAATTTAGAATGGCATGAAATGAGAAAGATATAATGAACTTGAGAAATATATGAATTTTAAAATAAAATTATTAAAGCATTGAAACTGTTATTGGGGCATATTTGAGAACCACATGCCTGGTGTGACTTTCTTTTGCTTTTAATTATTTGTTCTTAATTGCCCTATAATAATTAATGTGTGCCGAGAATGTCACGAAGAAGAGGGGTGTGTAGTATGAAGTTTTGCGGCAATACTCTGCTCTCTTCTGCTCTCGCACTACACTGCACACTGCACTGCACTGTGTACTGAGGGCACACTGGTGCCGGTTGATGTGATGGATGTGCGGCGTGGCAAACTGTGTGGAAGGCAAGAATATCACCTGTTTCAACTAACTATTTTCTAAATAATATTCTCTCTTGTCGATTGTGATCTGAGTTATTTTTGTCTGCATGCATAAATACATTAAATTAATCATACATTTTTATAAACAATCTCTTATTACATTGCAGCAACATATTTCAAAGCAGAAAAAAGCAATTTCGTTATTTTTACCACAAAAGCGCACTTTTCTTGTTAATGACAGTTTTTTTTATGAATTCCCAATACTTTTCTATAATTTGGAATACTTTCTTTTTCAATTTGTGTATAATACCAAGCAGATGCGATGGCATGGCAACAAAAATGTCCATTTTTTTCTACTTTTAGTCTAGGTGTGATGTGGTTGAGGTTACCCAGGGGTGGCTGACTGTTGAATTGCCCGATGCCATAACTCAGTGGAGAGTTAATGATGAGGGTCGTTTGGTCATTCTTTCGACGTCCAAGGGGGCCCTGGATGACTCCGTCAGTTTGTTAATGATGTTATCGCGTACTTACTGTTACACTATTTGATGTGGTCAAGCAATGGCTCAGAGAAATATTCGTACCTAGTTGGGAAAGCCAACTTTACGCGTGGTGTTACCGGAGCTGATGATGTAGGAAATAGGTGCCCGGCGCTACAGCACTGTGGTGAGCTGATGAAATGATGGTCGTTTCGTTCGTCAGCCTAGGGGACTCTGGTTAACACACCGTCAAATATGATGGCGAGGCTGTAGGCCGCCTTGCACACCTAAATTAAATTACAGATGAAACACTTACGATGCTTGTGAAGTTATTTGTTCCTTGCGACTCTTTAATGAACGCACACAACTTTAGTACAAAACTTTGTCTTAACAGCCTGGAATGGCGACTATGTAGCTTTATAATGTGAAACGCGATTGCGTTTAAAATTCTCCTATGAGAGTAACGTTTCTCTCCCCTCGGCGCTATAACAAATAAAATAAATGATCCGTATCACGAAGTGAAGTCTATTGCAGTGAATATGAGTTCAGTTTAAGATGTCAGCACTAAGGGCCTTTGCAGAGCGAGAGACTTACACACCTTGATGCGTTCAAGTGCTGGAGAGAACTGGGAGAAAGCGTGTGCCGGCTTCGCTACCTGAGCGCAGGTGATGCCAAGCGGCAAAACGATGAAGCACAATATACACTAAAAAATANGTGTGCCGGCTTCGCTACCTGAGCGCAGGTGATGCCAAGCGGCAAAACGATGAAGCACAATATACACTAAAAAATAGTTATGAGATGGAAGTGACATGAATTAAATTAACCTAAGCCAACATAATTTTTCCTTATACAAATACACAATAAAAATTATTATATTAATCCTAGATGTTTCCATTGTACCAGCCACAGTATTGCCAAGTGTACAATGTCAAATGTCCCTGGCTGTTGCTTTGTCGACTGTCTTTCATGATGACAATTATGATATTAATTATTTACACTGGTAAATTAATAACACTGAATAAATACCCTGATGCAATTATGAATACTGATGTTATTATGAACACTGCTACAATTATGAACACTCTCACTCGTGTCCACAAGCCCGTCGATGAGGTGTGTCTGGTGTAGTGGACATGACTGCGGTAGTCAGAGTGGGCACAAAGGAGCTCGTGAATGCGTGGTTCATGTCATATTTATACCTTATGATGAGACTGTAGGCCGTTTCGTACGCCTGAAATATACTAGAAAATTGCGGGAGCTACTACAAAGGTGTAGTAACCTACGTGTCCCAGATGACAGTAACTCTTTACAAATTGAACTTTGTAAACTGGGTTATAAACTCTGCTTGACTACATGTGAATAATGCAAGAAAACGGACCCAGGACTTACAGCCTGCCAGTGAACTTAGTGTGAAATAAACATGGTGTTATGTTGATACACTATAGCGTTAAGATCTCTTTTTGAGAGTGTGGGTGGCTCTCCCCTCGGTACAGTAAAGATATATAGCAAATGTTCCAGTTAATGAATGTTAATATTGCAGTGAAATTATTACAACTGAAATTATGGTACTGAGGGGCTCACAGAGTGGGTGACCAACACTGCCGGTCTTGTCCGAGTACTGAGACGAACTGGCCGAAAACCATGGTTTCCGTCAGCAGTGGTGAAAACCGAGTTTAAATGGTGAATGATGAAACATAACATGAACACTATGTGATATAATTGCAATGGTGAAAATTGTATAAATTAAATGAAACACTTTGGTAACACCCCCATTGAATAACAAATATCTGTTAAGATTGAAGTTGTGAAGTTGACAGGGCATGTCACTGCACCAAATATAGTGTAAGATAGCTGGAGGTCTTTATATGGCATCTCTCTTTGTGAAAATATAATTGCTCTAATATAAATAAACATTAATACTGATGTAGTCAAGGTCACCCAGGACTGGTTGAGTGTTGAATTGCCTGGCGCCTTANACACCCCCATTGAATAACAAATATCTGTTAAGATTGAAGTTGTGAAGTTGACAGGGCATGTCACTGCACCAAATATCGTGTAAGATAGCTGGAGGTCTTTATATGGCATCTCTCTTTGTGAAAATATAATTGCTCTTATATAAATAAACATTAATACTGATGTAGTCAAGGTCACCCAGGACTAGTTGAGTGTTGAATTGCCTGGCGCCTTANAATATAAATAAACATTAATACTGATGTAGTCAAGGTCACCCAGGACTAGTTGAGTGTTGAATTGCCTGGCGCCTTAACCCAGAGGAGAGTTAATGATGAGGATCGTTTGGTCGATGGCCCAGGGGGCCCTGGATATCTTGGTCAGTTTGTTTATGTTGTTGTCTCGTACTTACTGTTGTGATATTTATACCTAATGACGAGACTGTAGGCCGCCTTTGCACCTGAAATATTCTATGAAATTGTGGATGATGCTACAAAGGGTGTTGTATTCTTAAATTATTTGATACAGTTAATTTGGTAAAGTGGTTTATTCACTGTTCCGACTACAGGTGAATAATATATAAAAATGGACCCCGAACTTATAGCCTACTGGTGACCTTAGCAGCGAATTAAATGTCGTAATATGTTGATATGCGCTTGCATTATTCTCTGTGGTTAAAGGGTGGGTGATCTCCCGAAACATAACATGAGCACTCTGTGATATAATTGTAATGAGGAAAAATTGTATAAATTAAATGAAACACATGGGTGATACCCCCATTTATTATCAAATGTCTGTTATTGTTGAAGTTCTGAAGTTGACAGGGAATGCTACCAAACTTAAATATATTTTACAATGATGGAGGTCTTTATAGGCAATCTTCATTTCAGAAAACATAATTGCTCTTTGACGTGGTCAAGCAGTGACTCGGAGAAATACTTGTGCCTAGTTGGGAAAGCCAACTTGACTCGTGGTGTTACAGAGCTGATGATGTAGGAAATATGTAGCTGGCACCACAGCCCTGTGGTGAGCTGATGAAATGAGGGTCATTTCGGTCGTCAGCCAAGGGGACTCTGGTTAACACTCCATCACATATGATGTCGAGGTTGGAGGCCACCTAGCACACCTTAATTAAATTACAAATGAAACACTTACGACGCTTGTGGAGTTATTTATTCCTTGTGACTCCTTAAAGAACACACACAACTGTAGTAAAATATGTGGCCTTAACTGCGAATACGTGGCTTTATAATGTGATACACGATTAAGTTTAAAATTTTCCGTTGAGAGTAACGTTGCCCTCCCCTCTGCGCTATAAGAAATAAAATTAATGATCCGGTTCATGAAGTGAACTCTATTGCAGTGAATATGAGTTCAGTTTAAGATGTCGGCACCGAGGGCCTTTGCGGAGCGAGAGACTTACACACCTTGATGCGTTCAAGTGCTGAAGAGAACTGGGCGGAAGTATGGACCGGCTTCCGCTATATGAGCGCAGGCGATGCCAAGTGTCGAATCGATGAAGCACGATATACACTAAAAATTGATTATGAGATGGAAGTGACATGAATTAAATTAACATAAGACAACATAATTTTTCCTTATACAAATACNTAAAAATTGATTATGAGATGGAAGTGACATGAATTAAATTAACATAAGACAACATAATTTTTCCTTATACAAATACGCAATAAAAATGATTATATTAATCGTAGATGTTTCCATTGTACCAGCCACAGTATTACCAAGTGTACAAAGTCAAANGCAATAAAAATGATTATATTAATCGTAGATGTTTCCATTGTACCAGCCACAGTATTACCAAGTGTACAAAGTCAAATGTCCCTGGCTCTGGCTGTGTCGACTGTCTTCCATGATGAAAATCATGATATTAATTATATACACTGATACAATTAATAACACTGAGTAAATTCCCTCATGCAATTATGAACACTGATGCAATTAATAACACTGAGTAAATTCCCTCATGCAATTATGAACACTGATGCAATTAATAACACTGATGCCATTATAGTCGGTTCATGACTGGAAGAACTTTCTTGAAGCCCTGCTAAATATCTACTTTCAAGCCCATTTCATATCCTTCTGCCAAAGGGTAAACAAACATTGCTATGTGGCAGTCACATGGCAATGTATACATGCAATGTTTACATTCCACTGTGTGTGTTTACATGTGTTTGTACATGCACATACCCATCATAAAAGTAATGCATATATTATTAATGGATATTCTACAAGCGTAAAGTTTTTAATCTTGAGAATTTCAGACNGCATCATAAAAGTAATGCATATATTATTAATGGATATTCTACAAGCGTAAAGTTTTTAATCTTGAGAATTTCAGACAAAAGAATAGGTGATGCAAGCGAAAAACATTTCATTATATAAATCCAAAATATGAGTATTAAAAATTAGATGTTTTGTGTGCGTGCCTGTCTCTCTCTCTCTCTCTCTCTCTCTCTCTCTCTGTTTGTGTGTGTGAATTAGTGATGCCACGAATATTCGCATTCGCATTCGCGAATATTCGCATGTTTTTGAACATTCGCATTCGCATTCGCATTCGCAAAAATGATGCCAATATTTTGCAAATGTATTTGGCAATGAAAAATGAAAATGTCTATTAAATAATAATGCAACTGCTATGATTAAGACATATTTGTTTATTAACATATTTTTTATCTATAAGAGTGTATTTTAATGATATTTGGGAAACAGCCTTGTAGTTATTCACTAGATTACATAACATAAACACACTCTCGATATTCTTTTATTCTTATTTGCCTAAGCAAAATCAAATTAAGGCAGGTAATTTCTTAAAACTTCTAAACTATATTATAACACAACTGTATGATCAAATACCATTGAACTGCTTTAACACAAAACAATGGAATAAGATATAACCCAACCTTTTTAATTACACAAATCAACTTTAAATGAGATCTTTTGTAAAAACACTTAACAATATGCATTTATGCAACCTAAAGGGTATCTTATTCAAATATGTGAGAT
>NQII01000582.1:2227-54684 GCA_002778355.1 Clitarchus hookeri | reverse complement strand
GTGAGGTTAATGATGTCCTGTTGGCGTTGGTGACTTATCTTTTATTCACCTTGCTAGAACTCATGACTGCACACAAAAACTACCGCAACATATAACGTAAAATACAATAAATAAAATTTTAAGCAAACCTGAAATAAATTTAAAAAATATTAAACATGTGAGAACGCACTACGAGTAATCTCTTATACAGGTATCATAAACGGAAGAAATCGGCACAACGAGAAATAATAAAGAGAGGATATAAGTTAAAAAAAAAAAAAAAACAGTAAATGAATTATTATTGGTTAAACAAGATAATGGCACCAATTCTCTGGCACGTGTGTCGACCACATCTCGCCAACAACACACGGAACGAAGGTTTGTAAACAAATGGCCGCTCTACTTTCACCTTGAGCGTGATCTTGTGAGTATGCAAGAAACATTGAAATCAAAGTACATTAGCATCACGTCATTAATAATTGGCATAATAAGAGAGAAGTCTTTTCGAAACCCATTTGTAAGCGATAAATTAACAATTACGTTAAAACTTTAGAACTATTTACTCTCTTTGTGTGCTGGCTACCTAACGGCATAACTTTATCCGCGCTCGCCGCTGTTTGTAATGTTATATGCATGTAGCTAACAGCTAGGGTGTTTTTTCAAAGGTTGATTTTCAAAAGTTTCTTCCAGTTGTGAACCGACTATAGATACCCTGATTGAATACACTGATGTTATTATGAACACTACTGCAATTATGAACACTCTCACTCGTGCCCACAAGACCGTTGGTGTGGCGTGTCTGGTGTAGTGGACACGACTACGGCAGTCAGAGTGGGCACAAAGGAGCCCGTGAATGCGCTGTTCGCGTCATCTTCTATAAATACATGTTAAATGTGATACTACATTTCTCATAAAAAGTGTTTGAATTTCACTTGCTACAGTGTTGCCAGGTGGCTGTCCCCTGAGGGGATTGATGAGTCCTTCTGGGCAAATGGGTGTGGAATGCCATGTTATATTGCTATTAAATATAATTAANCCCTGAGGGGATTGATGAGTCCTTCTGGGCAAATGGGTGTGGAATGCCATGTTATATTGCTATTAAATATAATTAAGCACACCCTTCACTGTATTTGTAAATGCGGTGACTGTGTTTAATATGTTTATAAAAATGCTGCACACCACTGGATTTCACTTTGGGCCCCTATCACTTCAGCTTCAGCTTACAAGCCAGAAGATGTCACCCGGTGATGTGTTGTGTTGTATTTAGCTACGCGAGCTGCGACGATTAAACTACCAATATCGAGTACATCCAATGGTTGTGGCTTTAGGCTAAACACTGTTTCTAATCGCCTACTTAGTTATTAAAAGAGTTACCACTTATAATAAATTTGTAGGGTGATCTCTTGAGTTGCGTAATCCTTGTCGACAAGAAGGCACTAGTTCTGTTCTTGTCGACCTGCACTACACACTCTTGGCCTGATGTGGTTGTTGTGACTTTGGCGGTCAGTGTGTGCTCAAGGAGCTCGTGGACGCATGATTCACATCAATACATTATTGATTTTCTCGTAAAAAGGGTTTGTATTTCACTTCATATGAAGTGTTGGAATTTCACTGGCTACAGTGTTTCGAGGAGGCTGTCTCTTGAAGGGATGAAAGAGTCCAACTGTGCAAAGGGGTGTGGAATGCCATGCTTGATTGAATTTAATGTAATAAAACACACCCCTGACTGTAGCTGTGAATGTGGTGATAGCGTTTGATGTGTTTGAAAAATTGCTTGACACTGATGGTTTCACTTTGGGGCTCCTATTACTTCATCTTCGGCCTACAAGCAAGTTCGATGCCACCTGGTGGCTCGTCACATCGTATGTCGTAGCGCAAGCTGCTACGATGGAACGACCAATTGCCAGTGCACCCAATGGCTGTGGCTTTGTGGTAAACACAGTTTCGGATCGTCAAGTCATTTATTAAGAGTTACCTCTTTTAATAAATGAGTAGGAGTGGTCTTTTGAGATATGTAATCCTAGTCAGAAAGAAGGTGCATGTTCTGTTTTTGTCGACCGGCACTACACACTCTACACCTATTGTGGTTGGTGCGATCCGGTGTAGTTGGTGTAGTTGTTGGGACTGTGGCAGTCAGAGTGGGCACAAGTAGCTCGTGGATGCGTGGTTCATGTTTGTTGCTTGGTTTCGTTTTAATTAGAGCCATTTTGCCATGCCAAAAGCTTGTTCTTGACCATGTGGGAAGTGGTAAAACATAATCAATGCTTGAGCATGTTGTGTTCAAAATGATCGTCATGTTTGTAGTCTATGAAACATGGTGCGGAAAAAACATTGTCTTGTGAAATATTATGGTCTTGACCATGGCTGTCTAAAGCTCACTTTGAGCTGTGACTATATATACTACCCTAAATTATGGTTTTCTGTGTTATATATGGTTGCAGTGACTGGCAATCTAGTGGGGTTATGTCTGCATTTTCGGGACTGGGTGATCTTGGTAGAGTTCGCATTGCATCTAAGCGATATCTGCGGGACGAACGTGTCTTGGCGGATGGGTCCAGTGATTCGTCTTTTCTCAGCTCCTGAAGTCTTACGCCCATCATTGTGTTATCATAAGAAAAACATCTTCTTTTAGTGTTTCGTCAATGTTTATTTGTATACATTATGTGTTTTCATTTTCATATGGTATGTTTATATGATGACATTTTTTTTTTCTTGTTTTTGGGAAAGAGTATGTTATGCTAATAAGTAATAATAGTATTTTTCTACGATATGCGTGTTTCACCCCTTTTCTTGAATTGTTGGTTTCTAACGTTTAGTGTGATATGCTTGCTTGTTTATTATCNTATATGCGTGTTTCACCCCTTTTCTTGAATTGTTGGTTTCTAACGTTTAGTGTGATATGCTTGCGTGTTTATTATCCATGGTTTTGTTGCAACAATAGAGTGAGAGATGTTTGAATTTTAAACGGTGTTGTTTTATCGTTCTTCTGTGAAAAATGTGCTGTACAATATATGAATATTGTAGTTTGAACTCTGTAGTGAGTGTTAGGTGCGATATGCAATCTATAACGTAAATAATGTGGCCAAATTTCGAGATTTGCAGCAATAGGCGGGACCGTTTCCGTACGTCCAGAGACGCCATGACAGGAAGATGTGGTTGTGACATACGTGTTATTAACATTTTATTCATATTATTCTTCACATCGCTAGTGTCTAATGTTGTTGGTAAGTAGCATTTGTTATTGAGCTATGTTGAAAAGGCCAGGCAATGAGAAGCAAAGCCCTAGGTTACGTATGTCGTAACATTTGTCGGCTTCCGCGGTAATCTTGAAAAGTGGGCTGGGTCCGGAAACTATATTCCTATTACTGATTTTAGTTATTTTTGTATTACTTATTTGTTTGTGGTTGTACTGTATTGTTCGAGTCTTCACAGTCTTGTTAATCATTCGTACTGCAACGGTGCATTTGTAGGTTATAACACCGGAAGTGTGAAATGATTTAATCATGCGGTTTTCTGTGAAAAAAGGGTACAGTAATCCTTTTGTATACGGTTAGTAGAGCTGTAATAAAAATAAAGGTGTTGAGTTTCCAATTTTATGTTTGTTCATGCATTATGCTGCATTTTACCGTGAGCTAACTTAAAAAAAAATAATGGTACCTACACAGTAAAGACCCTGGTACAATGAGCTGATATTCCGCACTGCAGTGTTGATCCTCAAGTTTCTACGTGCTGTAATGAAATACTGATGGTCAGATGATGATGGTAGTTCTTGTGCCCCAAAATATATTGTGGAACGATTGCTCTCTCTTTTTTATTAACATTTGTTACCTGAATATTTATTCATGTTGATTGCCTTCTTCCTTAACCACACACAGAGTAAATCAATGCAATTTTTGTTTTTAATATTATTATGAAGTTTTTAACGTGAAATTGTAATTGTTTGTTTATGGATTGTTCAATAGATGTTGAAGTTACAGTTAGCCACTGGGCTTTGTAAAGTGTATAACTGCTTACACATACCAATTTGTTTCAACTCCGCATTAAAATCGGCTTGCACCAAAAGGAAAATTAATATTTAATGCATCAACAACTGCGTACTCACTTTGATAATCGATATACATTTGTATACTCTCAGAATAGTTTGTTTTCCCGCACTTAACATGTGCATGCACTTAAAAAATCTGTGTTTCATTGGCTCAAGACTTGTGATGCACATTCCTTGGTGAATCTCAAGCAAAGTATTGTTCTGCTGCCGACCCGAGATAAAAGTTTAAGTGGTTCACTAGCACAGCGCTGCACTGCACTACACACCAGACTGGTGTCGTGGTCACGCGGGCCAATCAAATTCCAGAATAGCATCGGCACTGCACTGCAGGCGATTGGCTCATTATAGCAGGGTCTTTACTGCCTTAAATAGTTAAGCAGAATCTCTAGTTAAGAATACCAAGGTGGAATTTTTCTTGGGTAATGAGTTCTGTTGATTAGATTATAGGATGTTATTTATAATTACTAAATAATATTGTACCTACACTATTTGGAAGTTANACTAAATAATATTGTACCTACACTATTTGGAAGTTACGTTTACAAAATAAATATTGTTATTAGACTAAATTGACCTAGTCAGTATGAACATTCTTATAAGTGTCTTATGATTACTTACATTCTGCAATGGCTTTGAGTNTACGTTTACAAAATAAATATTGTTATTAGACTAAATTGACCTAGTCAGTATGAACATTCTTATAAGTGTCTTATGATCACTTACATTCTGCAATGGCTTTGAGTAAAAAAATAAAACAAAAAAAATAAATTAACTTTTGATATTGTATATTTACTATTTATTGTATTGTCATTCAAAATACACAGTCATAGACATTGTCAATAAAAATGCATCAAATGTTTAGAAACAAAGTCAGTATTAAAATACTCATTAATATCATTGAAAGGATGTAAAACTAACCATTTTTGAAATTTATTTTTAAAGCCCTCCAACATTACTTTTTAGAAAGACTTGATTTTAAATAATTACCGTAATAGGTTGTTAGTTTTTTAAATATTTGATAAGGAATGTTTGGAAGCAAGTTGTTTCTTGTTCCATAAGATTGAATGACCATCCTAAGGACATATTCATAATTTTTTTTGCATGAAGCATACACCATACTTGGGATTAACGATTAAAAAAATTAACGATTAAAATTAATTGTCAAATAAAGTGTAATTTTTAACTTATTAGTTGATTTTAAAACTAATAAATTTTTAACTCCTCATTAAAATATCTGGTTAACGATTAAAACTAACATTAGTTAACTTTTCAATTGCCTGGTGGCCAAAGATGATAACAAAATATTTTGACAAAATTCTGCAAAATATGCAACGTATTTGACGCCAGACTAGTTGCACACCACAACATACAGATTGATAAACTGACTATATGTACTGAATCAAAGATCATTACTAACACGCCATGCAATTTGAGGTAGGTGAGATGCCATTGTCNAAACTGACTATATGTACTGAATCAAAGATCATTACTAACACGCCATGCAATTTGAGGTAGGTGAGATGCCATTGTCACGATCTATCAATTCAATCTCTCGCTATGCAAAATTCACAGTTGATGGTCTTCGTCCGGCATGCTTGTTTTTTTCTGGAACTCTAAATTCTGATTTTTTAATGTTTTTAATTAAAATCGACAAAAAACTTTTTTTGAGATTTTATATTAACTGTAAAAATTTTTGTTGCTCATTANAAACTGACTATATGTACTGAATCAAAGATCATTACTAACACGCCATGCAATTTGAGGTAGGTGAGATGCCATTGTCGCGATCTATCAATTCAATCTCTCGCTATGCAAAATTCACAGTTGATGGTCTTCGTCCGGCATGCTTGTTTTTTTCTGGAACTCTAAATTCTGATTTTTTAATGTTTTTAATTAAAATCGACAAAAAACTTTTTTTGAGATTTTATATTAACTGTAAAAATTTTTGTTGCTCATTAACTTTTAATTTTAATCAGTTAACTTACATGGATTTTAACTTCTAACTTTAATAAGTTAATAATAATAATAATTATAATCAATTAGACTATCGTCTGGTGGCGAGTTCTCACCTCACCCCTACCCGACCAAACTCCTCTTCAAAGCCCTTTGTGAACTTTGCAACCCACCTCACAAATGCCAATTCCTCCCGCAACACATTCCACTCCCTCACAGACCTGACAAGCATAGACTGCCTATCCCACTCCGTTCTCTTCCACACTCTCTGAAGCTTCTCACTGTTGTTTCCTCTCCCTCTAAACACCTCCTTACTTAGCTGTCAGCTAACCTTCCCCTCTCTCTCTCTCTCTCTCTCTCTCTCTCTCTCCATTCACCACCCTGTACATCCTGACCAGCCTTTCATTTTTCCTCCTGTCCTTCAACGAGCTCCATCCCATTTCTTTCATCATCACTGATGGCATATAGTTCCCTTCATCCTCATCATCCTGCCCTCGCCCTCTCACATGTCCACCTCCACGTACGTGTCCCATACTGCTGCCGCATATTCTAACATCGGCCGTACCATTGTGCCATTTGCCTTCTCCTTCACCTCACTGCTGACTCCCTTCAGAACACTTCCCAACATACTCAAAGCCCTTCTTCCCTTTGCAACCACCCTCTCTACCTGTCTTTTCCATCCGAGGTCTCCCTGCAATACAATCCCTAGATACTTATATCTGCTGTTTCTTCTATATCTTGCGCCTCCCATCTGTACATGTCCCTGCTTATCACCTTCTTCATTGTAAACCTCACTACCCTAGTTTTTCTTACATTTATCTTAATTTTATTGTCCATGGTCCACAACCATATTGTGTTAATGTCTGCCTGCAAGTTTTGACCCCCTCCCACCACTGCATACAATACACAGTCATCTGCAAACAATCTTATTTTCCCTCTAATCCTCAAACCCATGTCATTTACCATTACGGTAAACAACAGAGGGCCCAGCACGCTTTCCTACAGCACCCCTGACGTAACCTCTCCTTCCTCCGATATTGCCTCCCCCACTTTCACCCTCTGTCTTTGCCCCATGAGAACGTCCCCAATCCATTCCACTACCCTCTGGTCCGGTGTCAGGTCATCCACTTTCTTCATCAAAGGGTATGAAGCAGGCATCAACCGGCTTCGCCTCATAAACTGCCTGCACCAGATTCTCTAACAGCCCAGCCAGCTGGGCTTATTTTAACTTTAACCAGTTATATTATTTGGGTAATTGTGCAGTTTAGGGGCTTTTTGGTAAACTCCCCCTCCCACGAAAAGTGGTATATTTCCACTCTACTAATTACGCAGAACACGAATATGCTAGGATCATTCACGTATGACTAATTTCGTAATATGTACCCACCTAACCTAACAGAACCTAACCCCATGATGAGTGAATTACTATTTTACATTTTTAATCTTACCTAGGATTTTAGGGTTTTAAACTAACCTAGGATGTTAGGGTTTTACACTAACCTAGGATTGTAGGGTTTTACACTAACCTAGGATTGTAGGGTTTTACACTAAACTACGAATTGAGGATTTTAGGGATTTAAAGGAACCGTGAAACACACCAAAAGAATATTAATTAACTCACGTATGTAGGTATAATTTCTCTGTCAATGACCAATTTAACCTTACCTCATTCTACGAAACACCATGTTCCACTAAAACTCCACATACGCGAATATTACGCACTGAAGTACTCGTTCATAGCCGAATATTACGCACTAACACTCGTTCATAGGCGAATGTAATGCACAGAAACATTTGTTCTTGCTTTATCCGTTTTAAATCCGCCGGATTAGGACGACAATCGTGCCGGCTAAGGCGCAATGGCTACTGACCTGCTTTAAAATTGACCGTTAAAATGCCAGTAATGACATACGTGGCCGCTAGGTAGCGTCGTATCAGCAATGCGCAGCCATTAATAATGGCGATTGACGTAAACAGACCGTCCAAACTGCTGGTACATTTCGCAATTTTGTTAAATTTTTTAAAATATGTTCTACATATTTTAACATGACCACCTCCTAAATATGAACAAGGTAAGCTGTGCAGAACCTATTAATGCTACTTTTGTTGGTCTAGGACATTTCGCTCAGAAAAGCCCCTAAACTGCATAATTACCATTATTTGTTTAACTTTCCCAAGTATGGCAAACACAATAAAGTTTAAAGATTTATTACTGTGAATATCCTGGTTTTTGTAAACAAATTACAATGTTCAGTTAAAGATGACTTAGTTATAATTCTCACGGATTTTTTCTGAAGTAATTTTACGCGACTACTACCTCCCCACAGGATATAAACAAAACTTAAAATTGAATGAAAATACACAAAGTACGTTGAATGTATATATGAGTCATGTACAATGATATTAAAATTTTTAAAAAGGTATGTTACCTATTCCAGAAAGTTTTTTACAGATTAAACTATATGGGAATCCCAGTTTGTTACGTACAAAAAATATACCTAGTATTTATATAGATATATTAAGTTGTCTTCATCGGAAATACATGTTCTTAAACACAAATTAATTTTCTGAGTTTTATCTTTATTTATTGTTAGCCTATTTGCTATGAGCCACTATAGTCTTCTTCTTAAGTGTTAGTCCGTAAAGAAGTGTGTCTTGCACATGTGTAACTTCCAGGCCAATGTCAGTAAAATAAATATGCTAATGTGACTGAAGTAATAATTGAATAAATCAAAAGTAAAGGTTTGTTTCAATTGTTTAATTCAAACATAATGCATGTCAATTATTTCAAGTTTAACAAGTGCATAATTGATCACAATGATCTTTCTATATTCATTGCATATGTTGAATAACAAAGTGATTACAAAATTATGCTTTCCATTAAATGTGTAAATTTACTTTAGTAGATAAATTGGCTGTAATGAACAATCCATTTGAAACCCTAAAATAGTTTCATTTAATTACAAATGTTTGACATGTTTGACTTTGTTGCCCAAAACAATTAATTAGCAATTATGTATGTGGAGTACATTCAAATTAATTTACGGCATCGTATGGAGAAGCGGCATACCATACACAAGCTTGTGCTCAGTTTGAGCTTGGCACCTGACCTGTTAAAATTGATACCTTAAAACACTAATCATATTAATACCCTACATAAAATATTAGTAAATGCCTGACAGGTGCATTTCAAGGAGGAGGAACTAAGTATTACCAACTCTANAATACCCTACATAAAATATTAGTAAATGCCTGACAGGTGCATTTCAAGGAGGAGGAACTAAGTATTACCAACTCTACGCCTTAATGGGCTCGAACAACAATAATAAAATTAAATTCCAAAGAATAGCACATGCACAAGAAGCGCATGCAACATAACATTCTATTGTTTGCATACTATGCAGATTTAAAACGTGAATAAATGCAGGTAGAGTCATGAGTGCAGCATTAATAAACAAAAACTCTTGTCTAGCTTCAAGTTGGTGTTGNTGTGAATAAATGCAGGTAGAGTCATGAGTGCAGCATTAATAAACAAAAACTCTTGTCTAGCTTCAAGTTGGTGTTGAGCTGGTCCCCTTAAACCTGTGTGCAGCGGAAACAAGATGGCCAGAGGTACACACCGCTGCAAGTAAAAATACAACTGATGCAATTAACAAATCACACCTTATATCCTTGGCCAGCATGCAGTGAAGCTGTTTACTCAAACATTAATTTGGAGAGGCAGGTGAAACAAAAATTTGGAAATTCGCAGACATCCTGACATGTGTCTTCAGTGCCAAGAACACTGCTATGCCAATATAAATTTATTAAAACCTGCGACTCACACTGAAGCCCATAATACGGCACTCCACGTCTCGCCTGGGATCGGCGGTGCCTCTTAAACCATAATGAAAACTTGTAATGACCTCGCAGGGCGAGAGGAAGGAGCCAAATATGTCAGCCTTCAATTAAAAATGAACCCCAATAGCAAAAGGCATCAAACATGCATGCAGGAGGAGAGAAGGGTGAGAGAAACCACAAATGTAGTAGAATGGACGTTGGGCAAGGGAAACAGCCGAGTGCGTTTATGACAGCTGAGAGTCAAGCCAGCCGAAGAGTGCACTGATGTTCACTTTGCCTTGCGTCGTGCCACAACAGTGCATGTTGTTTTGTATTAATTATTTGTAATTCTTCTCATTTGTTGTGTATATTTATAAAAGTGATATAATCCATAAAGATTATAGTGTGCGAGCGTGATACACTATTTGGCAAATCATTTATTGCAACAAGGAAAATAAGAGTACCCAAGATATATCCCTGGGGCACTCCATTTTTAACATTTACATTAAGTCCTACCATTTAGATTTCATTTAAAAAATGGTAAAGTAGTACTCCTGATGCCATAGTTTTTGAGCTTTGCTATAACAACTTGATGTTTAACATAATCAAGAGCTGTACTCAGGTCGCATGCTGTGGCTTTTTATAAAACTCACCTCATCAAGTGCCTGCAGAACCTCAAAGACTAGATTTTCTGTAGCAACTGTTCGACATATTATCGCAAAATCCAAATTGAGATTTGGAAATACATTTTTCATTAGTAATTAAGAATCACAGCTTTTCCAAAAAAATGGGAAGGGGAGGGCACAGAGACAAAATTACATGTATTGACATTACTATGAAGTTAGGTTTAGCTACGTTATGTCTTCTGCATTTCACATAGCTAATAGCCGACAGTATGCAAGCACTGCAATTTCCATACTAACATGTAAGACGAGACAGTTAAATCAACCACACTGGATGCAGTTTCTATGTTAACATACGTATGTACAGTACATCAAACTAATTAGGCCTAACTGAAAATCATTGGCATTCTTCACCCATGTAGGCAATGGATGCCTTTTCTTGGTGATACACTGCAGATAACATGCACAGGACATGTTTACCTTCAAGTCTAACAATATTAAACTCCTCAAGCACTTCTAATTCCACACAATAATATTTAACACCTCACACTATAAAAATCGCAAAGAACCCGAATGTGATTAGCATAATCCACACTCCACAAATGCCCATTCTGGCTGAACAAATAGGCGATGTCTGCTTATAATTTGATTTTTGATTGGCTTTTCTCAACATTGCTATGTCATCATACGACGAAAATACTAAGGCGGTACATTNTTATAATTTGATTTTTGATTGGCTTTTCTCAACATTGCTATGTCATCATACGACGAAAATACTAAGGCGGTACATTTAAAAAAAACTCTACGCCTCTACCATGTGTGTGTGCGTGTGTATATAATCCTTGCAAAAGTCAAATATAGATTTTTCATAGCTTTGACATTCCTTTCTAANGTGTGTGTGTGCGTGTGTATATAATCCTTGCAAAAGTCAAATATAGATTTTTCATAGCTTTGACATTCCTTTCTAAACAGCAATGGTTCTTCATAATTACCCATTCCTTTCTAAACTGCAATGATTATTCATAATTACTCTTTTGATTCCAAAAAATAATAAATTTTGATGTATACAATAAATTCAAAAAATTTACCCATGATGGGAATTAATTATAATATGGTTGGTAATTTTCTTCCAGTATCTTATCCCCTTTATTCTTGAAAATAGGGTTTCCTATCTATTTTCTGAGAGTCTGGAAAATTACCCTCATCAAGACAAGCATTTATGCAAATTTCAAGAGGAAACAAGGTAACATCTATTACATGTTTTGTAACACCAATTGACTACCCTTTTATTTACTTGTAGGAATATTCATACTAAACATTACTTCAAATATTACACTTGTTACAGACTGCCAATTAAACTTGCTGCATACTAGGTTTTTATTATATGCTGTAAAAATCTTGGAATGAATAATCCTATTTTCAACTTCATTAACTAAAAAAAAAAGTATTAAATTCCTGAGCAGATATTTTAAATTTACATTATTCCTTCTTATGTAATTATGCTTTTTTATTAGATGTTAAACAGCTTGGCACTTAATTTTGTAGGTTATTAAAATGTGTGTTACGATACAGTGCATAACGCAAATTATACGTTAACATTTTGTCTTAACGATGAGTTCATGTTTAACTGTAGAGGGAAAAANATACAGTGCATAACGCAAATTATACGTTAACATTTTGTCTTAACGATGAGTTCATGTTTAACTGTAGAGGGAAAAAGAGTACAAAAGGTATTTAAACCTCTCATTATTGACATAGGTTAGGTTACTGATGAAGGGCAAGCCTGAACNATACAGTGCATAACGCAAATTATACGTTAACATTTTGTCTTAACGATGAGTTCATGTTTAACTGTAGAGGGAAAAAAGAGTACAAAAGGTATTTAAACCTCTCATTATTGACATAGGTTAGGTTACTGATGAAGGGCAAGCCTGAACGNAAAAAGAGTACAAAAGGTATTTAAACCTCTCATTATTGACATAGGTTAGGTTACTGATGAAGGGCAAGCCTGAACGAGAACAAACATTAAAACAAACGTGCATACAATAAAATGAAAAAAAGGAGAAATCTTGCACAAAATAAAATGAAAAAAAGGGGAAATCTTGCACACAATTTACTTCACTTATTTGATAATGTTACCTTAGAGGTGACAAACAAGTTGTTGGCTAACATTCTAAATAATCTTGGGTAATTATCCACAATAGGGTCTTTCCCAAAAACAAAAAAAAATCCCGAAAAAGTGTATAGATCTACATTACTTATCACACAGAAAACTAATTTACTAGGAGCATCACAATATTCACAGTACATACTACAAATGCGATTGTGGGGATGGCTATAAAGATCCATATAACCCTGGCCTTTTCAAAAATATGATTTCCAATTACTTAAAAGACAACAACTTGAGTTAAGTTATTCCTTTCTTCTCTGTAACGTTGTAGTTTAAATTACATTTAGGCGGTATAAAATTATACACNCTAGGAGCATCACAATATTCACAGTACATACTACAAATGCGATTGTGGGGATGGCTATAAAGATCCATATAACCCTTGCCTTTTCAAAAATATAATTTCCAATTACTTAAAAGACAACAGCTTGAGTTAAGTTATTCCTTTCTTCTCTGTAACGTTGTAGTTTAAATTACATTTAGGCGGTATAAAATTATACACNACTTGAGTTAAGTTATTCCTTTCTTCTCTGTAACGTTGTAGTTTAAATTACATTTAGGCGGTATAAAATTATACACAGTACTAATCTTCCACAAGGACAAAATTCAATAAAAAATACTGTCCCATAATAGCTCTAGGACTCCTACTAAAAAGAACTATACGTTTGGTACATGGTATTTAACTTTTCAACTACATAGTTTGCATCTTTATACTTAATATCTTTTAAAAACCCTTCTATTTCAAATATTTTTACTGGTAGGTCTAAACTAGAGATATACAGATACTTATTTCTTTACACTATGCTATGGTTATTTTTAAAATTTGATTTTCCTGTGAGGACCTTTTGTTTCTGAAACTTTTACTCTTCCGTTGATACTTTGAAGTACAATTTGCTGCAACTCACTTCTCTTAAATCTCTCCTGACTTTTATTTTTATAAACAACAGTTTTCCATTGGTTTTCCATATTGTTTACCCCACTTTTCACCTTGATTAGGAAATTCACTACATAATACAATATCCTCTGTTACCCTACTTTATTACTTTTTTCGAATACACAACTACTTTTCTGCATGGAAATATTTTTCAAACAGCCACTTATGTTTAGAAACTGAAATAAATTAATTTTTGTAGGTATTTGAGACCTTCTGATCTTTGACCCTGTTTAATAGTTTTACAAAAATTTGCTGTTTTTGAAGCCAAAAAAAATCATGTATTTAGCAGTTTGGCTTTAGTCTAAGTTCCAAAATAATGACTGTTAAAAAATTGCTCATTCAATTATTAATGGTTGGATTTGAAAACAAAATAGTTATTAGAGTTTCCTTGATTCCTCTTATTAAAAAAAAAGTTTTATTGTGGGAGACTTATTAATCTATTTATAAATTTATATATTTAAATTTTGATTGTTATTATAGTCTTGAGAACTTTGCTCTAAGCAAACAGGTGAAGAATATATTTTTAGGGAAGATGGTGTAAGAAAGGAATGGGGGAAATTGTTTAGGTATGATAAGATGGTAAGGGGAGGAAAGGAAGGGATTCCTTTGCTGAAAGGTAGGGATGGCAGGACTGCGTCAAATGACCAAGAAAAATCAGCGATGCTGCAAGGCCAGTTATTGTCTGTGTTTGAGGCAAAGGAGGATTTGAATAGGGAGGCTAATAGGGATTGGGCATTGTTTAGTAAGTTTAAGATGAGGGATTGGAGATAGCAATGGTAATCAGGGGGTTGAAGAGCAGAAAGGCAGTGGGACCAGATGGGATAGGGAATGCAGCACTTAAGTTTGGTGGGAGAGAGTTTGTGAAATATTTGGAGGTGTTGTTTAGCAAGTCCTTAGGAGAGGGTAAGTTGCCACAAGGTTGGAAGAATGCGCTGGTGGTCCCAATACACAAGCAGGGGGAGGATAAAGGGAGGCCTGGCAGCTACGGACTGGTGAGTCTCACATTGAGTACAGGAAAGGTAATGGAGAGGCTGGTGGTTCAGTATGTGGTGAATGTTATGANGTCTCACATTGAGTACAGGAAAGGTAATGGAGAGGCTGGTGGTTCAGTATGTGGTGAATGTTATGAACAAGAGGAAAGTCACAACATGGTTTCAGAAAAGGATACTCATGTGAGATGCAGCTGGCTGGGCTGTTAGAGGATCAGATGCAGGCAGTTGAAGAGAGGAAACAGGTGGATGCCTGCTTCATAGACTTTGATAAGGTACCCCATGGGACTGATGAAGAAAGTGGATGAGCTACCGGACAAGTGGGTAGTGAAATGGATTGGGGACGTTCTCATGGGGCAAAGACAGAGGGTGAAAGTGGGGAAGGCAATATCGGAGGAAGGAGAGGTTACGTCAGGGGTGCTGTAGGGAAGCGTGCTGGGCCCTCTGTTGTTTACCATAATGGTAAATGACTTGGGTTTGAGGATAAGGGGGAAAATAAGATTATTTGCAGATGACTGTGTATTGAATGCAGTGGTGGGAGGGGGTGGGAACTTGCAGGCAGACATTGATAGGATGTGGTTGTGGACCATGGACAATAAAATTAAGATAAATGTAAGAAAAATTAAGGTAGTGAGGTTTACAACGAAGAAGGTGATAAGCAGGGACATGTACAGATGGGAGGCGCAAGAGATAGAAGAAGCAGCAGATATAAGTATCTAGGGATTGTATTGCAGGGAGACCTCGGATGGAAAAGACAGGTAGAGAGGGTGGTTGCAAAGGGAAGAAGGGCTTTGGGTATGTTAGGAAGGGTTCTGAAGGGAGTCAGCAGTGAGGTGAAGGGGAAAGCATATGGCACAATGGTACGGCCGATGTTATAATATGCAGCAGCAGTATGGGACCTGTACGTGGAGGTGTAGGTGTGAGAGCTAGAGAAAGTGCAAAGAAGGGCAGTAAGACGGGTGAAGGGTAGGTGGAGAAGGCAGGGGCAGGATGGTGAGGACGAAGGGAATTATAGGCCATCAGTGATGATGAAATAAATGGGATGGAGCTCGTTGAAGGACAGGAGGAAAAATGAAAGGCTGGTCAGGATGTACAGGGTGGTGAATGGAAAGAGAGAGAGAGTGGGGAAGGTTAACTGCCAGCTAAGAAAAGGGGTGTTTAGAGGGAGAGGAAACAATAGTGAAAAGCTTCATAGGGTGTGGAGGAGAATGGAGTGGGGTAGGCCATCTATGCTTGTGAGGTCTGTGAGGGAGTGGAATGTGTTGCGGGAGGAATTGAAATCTCTGAGGGAGGTTGGAAATTTCATGAAGGGCATGGAAGTGGAGTTTGGTAGGGGAGAGGTGAGAGAGCTCACCACTGGGCGTTAACCTAATTGCGGGTGTTGGTTGTTATTATTATACTTTCAAAATCTCATTTAAGTGACGAAAGGACCAATGGCCTTCCAAACGTCAATAAAATTTGGATTATCAGAGAAGCAAGATTTATTTTACAATGTACAAAGAAACTTTTTCTATAATTAGTAAAAACTATGAAAAATGAATAATGTAGTGATTCATAATAAAATACTGTATTACTTAGGCCTAAAATTAATACAAGTACGTCATAAATAGCCATGTCTTAAATGTTCATTTTAATGCGGAATAAGATTGGAAATTGTTTTGTTTCTCTGACCGATGATACTCTATACTTAGCTATGGCCCACCATTTTCTTGTCCACTAAATATCAATAGCTGTGGAAGGACAAGTTTGTTTCAATGTCCTGAAAAGTCAAGTTGAAAGTCTGCTTAGCATCTTACTGAATATTTAGATGGGAGGTTTTTAGTTTTCATCATTTTCTCTTTCACAGTCATTTGCAGTCTGTGTAACAACTGCAGTGATTTGATCTTCATCACATTCATTTGATATACAGTTGGCATCATCTGCATTGAGCCAATCATTTATATTGCTGGTTTGAATACTAGCTTTGTAAGTTTGTAGATCTCTCGAGTCACTTGCATGTCATGCCATTGCCGGCCAAATCTTATGCCAGGATTTTTCAAGTGTCGCCATTTGTGTTTTGTCTTAGCCTCAGCAATTTGTGTTAAGTGCATCAGAAAGGTTGCAGTCACCTCCTGTCTTTTCAAAAATGGATCCAACATGTTTCGAGTGATATCCCCTCTGTAACCATTCAGTAATAACCTGATCCATGTGTTGCTTTGGGGGAGAGATGTTGGGAGGGAGAAATACATGTGTTATTTCCCCTTTCTTTGGTCCTTGCTCGGGTAGATTTGTTGGCACTTCATCTAACACTGAAAGAGCCTGTGGAGGAAGTTTTGCATCCCAATAGTTTTTCTAGTGCAGGCACAAGCTAAACATAGAACCACATTTTAAAAAGGGTGCTGTACCTCGACTGCAATAATAAACCATCTGTGATGAACTAATATTCTTGAATTCCACAGACCTTTACAATTGCCTATCACAAAACGTAACAATTTATGACTACTGTTGGCATTGTAGTAGATAACAATAGTCTGTCTATCCTTAGCAGGCTATATCCCATTTAGTACTTTGCTTTACTGTAGGAGCTACAATTTAAAAAGGGCACTGCCCATCCTAGCTAATTTCGGCTACGATAATAAGCAAGCAATGGTGACAATGTAATTTGTTATTACCCTTGATGATTTAGATTTGCCTGTTGCAAAAAACAGCAACTACTGTTAGCATTGCTCTGGGTAACAACAATCAGTTTATCCTTGGCAAGACTTTGTATAGGAAGCATCTGGAAATTTAAGGCCAATTTTGAATATACTTGTTTGAAAGTACATTATCAGCTGACAACTTCTCACATTTTGAATCCTGTGAATTGATTGTTTCCTCCTTCTAAATTTTTAATCCAAAATTTGTGCTTTTTGTTGATTACTGGCCTATTTAGTATTGTTCCTTTTGTTCTGTGAGAAAACTAAGTAGTATTTCATGGACAAGGACAAAACTTGTCACAGAACTGTAGAACTGTTGACATTCCTGCACCATGTTCTGATTAAACAAGTTGTCAAATTTTCAGATGTTGAATTACTGTGGTTCTACTGCATTAGTAAATAATTGTAGATTTTAGTAATATTGCTGTGGATGTTTCACAAAGGTCTGTTTTAAGCACTTTTCTTTATCTAATTACTTGCATAATAAAATTCCAAGCTCACCCATTCTTTAAACCTTTTGAATTCAGGACAGTGATCGGATACAGAAAAGAGAAATTGAGCAACAATAATAAAGTCTAAAGTTACAGTTTTGGGTAAACAGGTGTTGTGTAAATGAAAGTAAGGCTGGAAACACAATTTACATTTTAATTATTTCAACAGTATAACAAAGTCCCAAATCCTACTAATAAATTTGAAAAGTAATAATTTTTTTTGGGTACTATTAATTATATTGATGTAAATTATTTGTAATGCGTGTGCGAAAATATAAATACCCATTTTGGTTATTGATGTACATATTTGTAATGTTTATGTATACTCTGTGAGTGCAAATAAATTGAACAGAATTGACTGCATACATTGTTGAATAAGGCATCTTGTGTAATGTTTCATGGCTGGCATCGGTGGCGTAATGTCTCGCATAGTGCACGGCGCCGATGGTCTCCACTTAAAAACTTGATGCTGAAAATACAATTTATCTAGCACTTTAATAATTGTATATGGGCCTACCCCCATTTTCAACAACAGAACTTAGGGTTTTTTTTTTTAAGTCTAACTTTAGCATGGGTGATTTTTGAGGACTTAACACAGCCTTTAATTAACATGATTGGTCTGAATGATATATTCTAGTAAATACTAACCTTACAATATCTTATTTAACCAAAATTAATTTCTATCCAACGTATTTTGTTTTAATTTGCTTTTGTTAGCAAATTTTTCCTTTCTTTCCTTAATTATTATGGAAATAAATTTTTTTTATAGCAATTTATTTCCTTTTTTGATATTTATTACGTCATGTTAAAGATTGATGTAACCTTAATTTAAATGCTTGTTTGAAACTTTTAATTGTAAATGCAATAAGCAGTAACAAAATAGTGTAATTATCCTATTTTCAGTGTGTTTGTTACTCTTAAAGTAGCAAACCTTTATGGGCTGTCTCTACTTAACCTGTGTTTTCAGTTCACATTTGTCACACCAGAAGGCCTCTTTATTGTTTAATCTCTTGATAGTATTTTACATTATATCTTTATAATATTTTTACAATAATTAATATTGTAATCTAAAGTTAAAAATAATGTACACTATGTTTTGACTCTTGATAACTTTGGTGACCGCAACATGGTGGTTCAAGATGTATCGACTGGCTATGTCGTGCGTATCGGATAGACCCAATTTTTTTGTTGGTAAAAGAAAAGTGTTGACTCGACCTTCTTCACAACACATTTTCAAGATGTAACGATGCATAAATTTTTTCTGCTTGATATGTTTTAACATAATATTATAATAAGTTCATAAGACTTCACAGTAAGTAATTTGGATGCTGTATTGTTTCTGCCATCTGATAATTGTTTATTTAATGTGGGCATTAGCCTTATTTACCACATTTGTGTTAAATTAGGGTGGTCCAAGTTTTTCCTGCAGCTTATCATGATGTAAAGTACACCTTCCTGGTTTATGCCATGGCCTAACCGCGTGATGGGACCATGAGCTGATTTGTCTTCTTTTCACCTGTGCGCCGGATTCCAGACCAGCACCTGGCAAATGTCTGCTAAGATTTCTTTTTACCTTCCTGCATGAACAATTAACAGAGCCAATCATCGTGGCTGCCTGTTTTCTCGTCTCCTTTGGAATTCCGACCTAACCAAAAAAATTTGGGAAAACAAACAAAAACAATTTTCATGAAGTTTTTGCATGGTCTTGTTCCTAAAAGAATGACAATGATCAATCTTCTAGGTTAATTCCATTTAGAGTGCAGGGACAAGTTGGACATGCTGATATTATCAACGCTTTTAATAAGGTTAACCACAGGATTACACTTCTAAAGCTGGAATATGTAGTAGGCCTTTATCCAAAGTTCTTTAACTCATTAGAAAGCTATTTACAATATATTGTAAGGGAAAAATACAAGATAAATTCTCTTGAGTTTCCCAGTTTCTTCAGGTTAACCCTTTGGTAGTTCTCTCTCTCTCCTCTACTATTTATTATTTTCAATGGTATCAACACTGCGGTCTGTAACTCACAGAAAGCTCACTTGAAGATTGTAATCTTATGCAAGAATTTCACTAATACTTTATGGTTTTTAAGCAACAAGACGTAATATCATAAACAAATCTCAGTTAATTACATTTACTAGGAAAATAGTATGAATCAACCATGATCATGTTTTAAATGATATAAAACTCACTTATATTCCAAGTTGTAAATTCACCATTATACTAAGTTTTTAAGATCTTAAACGGTCAAACCAATTGTGTTACTCATATTGTCTTAACATCCACCAGTCCAGATTCCATATTTTGTCTCCCTTATTCTCCTATTCACTCCAAACTAGAATATTGTTCTGTCATCTGAGGATATAGGTAAACTTTAAATAATAAAAAAAAATCTAATGTTCAGTATATTATTAATTAATTTCACACTTCATAATTTCAGTTTCTTACAAGGAAGACAAGAGCCACTATTCACTATGCTTACATGGAATTTTAACTAATTATTCTGATTTGACTGTGATATTACACAGCTTTAAAAATTCCATCTTTAGGGACCAGACCAAAAGCTATTTTATGTCGGTTATCTAAAATAAATATGTTTTCTAGATAGTAAAAAATTATATTTTTTGCCTTTCACAAACTTAATTAAATTAAATAATTAAATAAAATGTAATAAAAAAGGGAGATATTATTTGGGAGTAAAACTTTATAATGGATGGATAATGATAAAATAACAGGATAATATCAGTAGATCACATTTTTAAAATTTATTTGGTTTTTGCGATCCCAAATGAAGCACAAACTTCAGTATATAGAACAAGTCAATAGGAATATAAAATTATAAGTTTATAGTAAATGCAAATTTACAAAAAAGATGTAGGTTACTATATGTGGTTCACGATAAAATGAGGACTCTTTATATCAACCTATGAAAACAATCACTGTCTGTAACTGCATATATTTGATCGTGAACAATTACCACAATACTCTCAGTTAGTAGGCAGCAAATTACCAGAAGTAGTTCCATGTTTGAACGTCTTACTAGTTGTAAAGTTAAAAATGCGGAAATTGTATAGAGTAGTGACTTTTCTGAAGGAAACATAGTAGACCCACAAAATTAACATAAATAGTTTCTGCACAGCTTACCTTTTTAATATTGAGGAGGGCATAATGGTAAATAAGTATAAGGTACAAAATAAAATAGATAAAATACGAGCAGTTTGGCCGCTTTGTTTACGTCGGACGCCATGTAATGCTGTCGGCGCAGACGTGTACTGCGTTTAGTTGCCCGGTATATGGCATACTGTGTGGTTTGTGGTGAGTGGAGTATTGTGTGCGCGTGGTTTGCGATGTCCGAACCCGACCTTGTGAAGGCTTGTGATTGAAGAATAGAGGGTACGAGTGCTTCTGTGCGTTTGCCAGTTTATAGAATTAATGTTGTTTTGACCAGTACCTTTCGCGTTTTTAGTAGGTCTTGTTGAGGTAATGTGCCAATCATGCATGATGGTAGTTTAATTGGCCGAGGACATACTGCCTACTTAGGTGAGTAAATTTACGTACGTCTGGTGTGTGGTATTGTCTGTAGTATTGTAATTGTATTCATATACAGAAATAAAATGGTAACGTAGATATTTTCCAATTATTTTAGTATTGATTTATAGTGTGCATGTATTTACGTATGTACAAAATATGTACGTTACGTAACCNGCAGTTTGGCCGCTTTGTTTACGTCGGACGCCATGTAATGCTGTCGGCGCAGACGTGTACTGCGTTTAGTTGCCCGGTATATGGCATACTGTGTGGTTTGTGGTGAGTGGAGTATTGTGTGCGCGTGGTTTGCGATGTCCGAACCCGACCTTGTGAAGGCTTGTGATTGAAGAATAGAGGGTACGAGTGCTTCTGTGCGTTTGCCAGTTTATAGAATTAATGTTGTTTTGACCAGTACCTTTCACGTTTTTAGTAGGTCTTGTTGAGGTAATGTGCCAATCATGCATGATGGTAGTTGAATTGGCCGAGGACACACTGCCTACTTAGGTGAGTAAATTTACGTACGTCTGGTGTGTGGTATTGTCTGTAGTATTGTAATTGTATTCATATACAGAAATAAAATGGTAACGTAGATATTTTCCAATTATTTTAGTATTGGTTTATAGTGTGCATGTATTTACGTATGTACAAAATATGTACGTTACATAACCTAACCTAAAGTAATGCTACGTTGGGTTAGTTTAGGTTACGTTACGTAAAGTAAAGTACTGAAATATAACGGTAACACACATATTTTACATACCTTTTTACCCCACAATTTCCCTGTNTTACGTAAAGTAAAGTACTGAAATATAACGGTAACACACATATTTTACATACCTTTTTACCCCACAATTTCCCTGTTCTTCATAGCCCTCCCTACTATCGTATTTGTGGTTTGTATCGGTAATACGTTAATGCCCCTATTATATTTGTGTTCTGTGTAATTAGTAGAGTGGAAAAATACCACTTTCCGTGATTTTTTCTTTTATTTTCAGAAAAGCCCCTATTCTGTACAATTACCAAAAATTTTTGTCATCTGCAATTAAGTTTCTTTTTGCTGTATGCAAATAAGAACATTTGCCATGATTGTAACACATTTGTGTTTCTAACTCTTTCATATCATCACCTGGCTTATGCAACAACATTAAAGTCAGCTGTTNTGATTGTAACACATTTGTGTTTCTAACTCTTTCATATCATCACCTGGCTTATGCAACAACATTAAAGTCAGCTGTTAAATTTTTTTTTTCAGTCCGTTCTCATGTATCATCAAAACAGATGTTTATGACGGACGTGATTTTAAATGTTTGTTTGTAACCTCTGTAATAAAGTATTCATCAACGTAATAAAAAAAAATGTTTATACAGGTTATGAGTGAAGTGGCTTTGTTTGTTATTTGCTTATTGCTGTATTTCCGCATAGTTTTTTCTCAAATTCTTGAAATATCACATACTATTTCAACCTGGAAAAGGCAGTGCTTCATGCATTTGAAGTAGGTATAATTGAATTCAGTATAAATTTTAAACTTGAAGAAACTTAACATGAGTGTGTTTTATTGTGTTTGTTTGGGATATGTTTTGCAATTGTGAAAGCTTAAATAAATGTGTGTGTGCGTTATTTAGTATATAGGCAATTCCAAACTTACAATAGTAGAGTTCCTCAGCAAGTATGTCCCTCATTTTGAAACAATAACTGCATAAAAATGTTTTATACTGCATATGAATAACTTTTTTAGTGCTAGGAATATGTTAAAACAGTATTATAACGTCTGTACAAACAGTTTAATCTGTATGATCACAGAGTAAGTACTAGCTTTAATGGGTAACCTACAAGGTAGGCCTAAGTAATTAGAGGGAAACTTAGATTCTGTATTAAATGTGTGGATGCAGTTTCATGAATTACATCATCAGTTGGGTATTGCATTGTAGTTTTGTTGTTAACTTATGTTCATATCGGTGAAGGCATTTAAATTTTATAAACAGAAAGAGATTTTTTACGTAAGCGAAGCGGTAAGCCTTAAGAAATGTTAGTGTCACGTGCTTTAAAACCTGCGAGGCTGGATGAATTTTCGTGAAACTNTGATTGTAACACATTTGTGTTTCTAACTCTTTCATATCATCACCTGGCTTATGCAACAACATTAAAGTCAGCTGTTTAATTTTTTTTTTCAGTCCGTTCTCATGTATCATCAAAACAGCTGTTTATGACGGACGTGATTTTAAATGTTTGTTTGTAACCTCTGTAATAAAGTATTCATCAACGTAATAAAAAAAAATGTTTATACAGGTTATGAGTGAAGTGGCTTTGTTTGTTATTTGCTTATTGCTGTATTTCCGCATAGTTTTTTCTCAAATTCTTGAAATATCACATACTATTTCAACCTGGAAAAGGCAGTGCTTCATGCATTTGAAGTAGGTATAATTGAATTCAGTATAAATTTTAAACTTGAAGAAACTTAACATGAGTGTGTTTTATTGTGTTTGTTTGGGATATGTTTTGCAATTGTGAAAGCTTAAATAAATGTGTGTGTGCGTTATTTAGTATATAGGCAATTCCAAACTTACAATAGTAGAGTTCCTCAGCAAGTATGTCCCTCATTTTGAAACAATAACTGCATAAAAATGTTTTATACTGCATATGAATAACTTTTTTAGTGCTAGGAATATGTTAAAACAGTATTATAACGTCTGTACAAACAGTTTAATCTGTATGATCACAGAGTAAGTACTAGCTTTAATGGGTAACCTACAAGGTAGGCCTAAGTAATTAGAGGGAAACTTAGATTCTGTATTAAATGTGTGGATGCAGTTTCATGAATTACATCATCAGTTAGGTATTGCATTTTAGTTTTGTTGTTAACTTATGTTCATATCGGTGAAGGCATTTAAATTTTATAAACAGAAAGAGATTTTTTACGTAAGTGAAGCGGTAAGCCTTAAGAAATGTTAGTGTCACGTGCTTTAAAACCTGCGAGGCTGGATGAATTTTCGTGAAACTNTGAAGCGGTAAGCCTTAAGAAATGTTAGTGTCACGTGCTTTAAAACCTGCGAGGCTGGATGAATTTTCGTGAAACTTGCGTCGAGTGACAAATATTACTGTGGAAGTATGCTGTAAAAATCTGGATCAATTCTGCTCAGCCATTGATTTTCATGACAATTGTTTTCATTACTTGTAGTGTAATAGCAACACCCACCATTTGCTTCTGCATAGTCTTGTATTAAAATTATGATTTGTGAGATTTTATGCAATACAATTGTACTCAATACTGCTGATAAACATAATTCATAGGTCATTTAATGATTGATTGAGGCGCATAGTCTTCTGTATGAATGAATAAATACTCGGTTTTATCTAAAAGCATGCCGTTCTTTAACGGGTGAGCGTTTCAGCAGTAAGATTTTTATTAAAGGTGAACGTTTGAAACATCTTGGGGTTATTTTTATAATGGGAAAAAGAATAGTGTTAAACTTTTTCTGCTATTCTGTTGACAACCTAAATCAAACATATTTTATGTTCCCGTAATTGTTGACCACAGTTAAAGGCATTAATGTATGTCTAAACAGAAAAAGAATCGTGGACATCAATCAATATTCACAGACCAATAGGCCCATCATTTACTGAAATTAACGTGTATGTATTTATAGTGCTGATTACAATATTTATTTCGGTTTGTTGTTTATTTAATGGGTATACAGTGGACATATATGAGCCAGCTGATGTAAACACCAGCTGACAGTCACGTGGGAGTGTTTATGTTGATAGGTACGTGGAAAGATATGCAACATATGGGTTGACAGTAGAAATTTAGCAGGACTTTCAAAAGTACTTGCTTCACTATGGACAGGCTTTACCTAACCATGCATAGGTATTACAATTAATATATCTGTGCATCAGAGGTAAAGGGTGCTGTGTATATTGAACAGAACCGTGGTTTTGATATTTTCTTATTGTATTTCTCGCATTATTTTCTGGTTGCAAAGCACTATATACTACATGGAATAACAAGCGATTTAGCAAGTAAGAAAGGCCACTATGTGCCATTATGGTATTGAGGTAAACTACACTCCTGTAAATTTTCATATTTGTGACGTAGTGCCCTTTACTTCTGATGCACAGATATAGATTTTAGTAAAAGCTTAATGGGATACAACAGATACAAACTTTTTTGGCTTCATTTTTGTTAGAAAAAACACACACAGAACTTTCTTAACTATTGACTACAATCAATCATTTAATAAAAAACATATAAATAAAATTATTAAATGAACACAGAGCTCTCCAAGTATTGTTTATAATCAATCCTATAATAACCAACAATTAGTGAAACTTTATGTATCTACTGTTNACAGAGCTCTCCAAGTATTGTTTATAATCAATCCTATAATAACCAACAATTAGTGAAACTTTATGTATCTACTGTTACATATTAATCCTGTAGTCATGATGAACATACATCATTCCCACTTTCTTTAATTAAATGNATGATGAACATACATCATTCCCACTTTCTTTAATTAAATGTATGAATTCATTGCGAGTGTAGGAAGTATATTTTAGAAGAACCTTTTTGTACTGTTTGCTTAAAAAGTGGTAGGTTATTGATGCTAGTTATATAGTGTGTCAGACTATGTTTATTACCAGCACAGGGTTCCCAAATGACTCAAAACATTTCTTACAACTGGCAACAAAAAGACATGAATTTGATATTTAAAAAAAATATAAAAAAATTAATAAAATGAAATTTTTTTAGACATAAACATAGAGTACTAAAGTTAAAATCCTCTCAAGTTCACTTTCTCCTCATGTACTGAGTTTGGTGAAATTAGGTTTACAGTTTCAAAAGTTGTTGAGAGAGGACATACATCCAGACTAACGTTCGCGCGACTCAATAAGCCTATTTTTCCAAAGAAAGTAGGCTAAAAATATTTTCGCTGCGAATATTGCATATTTATTTGCTTATCATTTGTAGGTTATAAACACAGTGCTTCAAGATTTTGTGTATTTGTTCATTGCATATAAAATAAACTTTTGGTTTTATGGTGCTATTACAAAACTAAGTTGCATATTAATTGAAATAATTTGCATCACTACAGGACAAATATTTTATTATATACACATACACTGAGATTGTTTCTCTTGGATCGTAATGCTTATGACACTATTGTCTTCTTTAGGACAGGCTCAACACCCCATCATACATATGACTAGTGCATTACAACTACAATGCCTTAATGACGAGAACAGAACCATGCTTGCAAAACGTCATAATGACTACGCATTGTGGTTATGAAGCCTTATGACGAACAAAAATGAGAACATTGCTCCACCTGGAGGAGTCTATTGAAGTGGCTGTAGCCCTTTCCTTGCAAACCCCTCACTGCGGTAATAGAGGAGTGAACAGTAATGCTGATTTGGCACAATATAAGCAATAGTTTGCATGAAGAAGCTGCAGCAAAAATGTCCGCAGAAAAGTTCGAGGTGAAGAAACAAATTTTTTTTACAGTGTGCCTAGAAAGCAAATTTAGTGTCCCTTTAGATATTAATAGAATTGTAATGCAACAATGGATAAGTTTGTTGAAAGTACAAAACTCAAGGTCAATAGACATCCATATGTAAGAATTGTTGTTACAGGCCATTAAAAACTGCAGCACTAGGTCGTAAATATTTTTACCTGGAATTTTTTCATGCTATTCATACTTGTCCAAATATAATTATTGCTTGTTTTAGTGTATAACTTTTGACTAATTCTTTTGAATCTGTGGCTTTATATGAAGCTTGTGTAGGTTGTGGTTTCATATAAACCGTGTGTTGTGACTGCTATTTCCAAGACAGTAGAGTTTGATAATCCCTCAACACTGACGACTTTTTGTGTTCAAAGTTGCTTTGAAGCTGCTTTTTGTAAAGTTTCAGGTTGCATTTTAACTTTTACTGCAAATGTAGTTTTGTGTTTGATATAATGAGTGTACTGTATTTCTTACTGGTTCATGAAACTAGGCTATATTTCTTTAAAACAGTGTTTAATATTGAAACCTGCTTCAGTTTTAAAACCACCAAACATTTGACTTGTGCTATTCAGACCTACGAAAAACTTTATCTTTTGGATGCCTAAACATCACAGTTAAAGATAGATAAGTGACATACCTTCACCTCAGTTTCCTTCCTCTGTCAATGTGGAAAGAACATCTGATAACAGGATGCTCTGTGGTAGATTTTATTGTCTGTGAGAGATTTATTCTAAAACTTAAACTCAAAGCTAGTGAATTAGTCAATTGTTTATGCTTTTCTCTGCAGTTTCACATTATAGTTCCTTTTACCTTTTAATTTGTTGCTTCCACTAACAATTGAAGGTGCTGCCGCAACAAACAATATTTATTAAAATTATACACAAGAAGCAAAAAACATTTNTCTCTGCAGTTTCACATTATAGTTCCTTTTACCTTTTAATTTGTTGCTTCCACTAACAATTGAAGGTGCTGCCGCAATATTTATTAAAATTATACACAAGAAGCAAAAAACATTATACAAAATATAATTTATTATTATTCTTTGAACATGGTTGGAAAGGAGGTGCATAAAATAAAGGTTAATATTCCTTATTTATTTATAGTATTGAAAAGACAAATAAACAATACAAAAAATGTGATATTTGTTGCAGGAAAAAAAAGGTTGCATCTCCATTTTTTATACATGCGTATGATAATGTTACATGTGGCCACTCTGCATCCGTTCCTTGCCCTATCCTCCACAGGCGTGCAAGGTGTGGTGCTTCAAGGACCAGAGAGAGGTGTGCGAGAATTACAAAGGGTGATGCCGCTCCACTCACACATGCAGCTGCCACGATAAGCCTGTTGGGACTCGTGCCACCTCCTGTCCTTGAGGGGATTGAACTACTTGGGTTATCGTTGCAAGAATGTTCTAGTCATTGCCCTTGCCCTCCCTCAGTGCAACTCGGGGTGCGGGGAACCTTCTGGATCGGGTTAGCGAGTATGTAAGCATGGCGAGCCTTGTGTGCTCTTAAGCGCCAGATGTAGCGAAGAGATGAGCTGCGGTTACAGTGGCCAGTGAGAGTGAAGTTTGTGGACTGCAAGCATCAGTACAGTGGACAGTGAGACTGACAGGTGGGACTGTTGAAACTCTTGATATGTCAGTGTGGATTGACTGTAACCAATATAATGACAGCAATACAATAAGGACTTAAATTAAAATTGAGATTGACATGTTCTCTGAGAATAACAAGTGTTAATGGCAGATGTATCTTTACAGCATTATAAACAAATTAAAAATTAAACTTAGTTATTTTAGTTTTGTTAATACCCACATCCCTCGCAAACTCTGATGCTCTGGCATCTTGTAACAATATTGTAAAAGTTATTTCTAATATGTAATAGTAATTTTTGTTGATATATATGTATATATAAACAACATTATATAGGTTTTTATTATTTGCAGTTAATCTAGATTATGTTCTTTTATTGTGATTAAGTTACTAGAATTTCTTATCATCTATGTTTGAGGTTACTATAAGTATGTAAAAGCAGCACACACCACTTTATTTTTAGTAAAATGCATTAAATTTGTTATAATATAATACTGTTCTTCACTGTGTGTTGTTATTATGAAAGAAAATTAGTCAATCAATGTTGTCATTTAACAGAAAAACTGTAATCACTGTTCACTCATCACAATCCTTTCTGTATCCTCTCTTCAGGGTTTTATATAATGTGACTTATATATTGGTTGAACATCAGGCTTCATAACATCATTGTATATTTGAGGATTTTGTGGAAGACGTGTCTCACATGCATACTGTGCTTAAAGTGCATCATTTCCTTCAAAGGAACTTTAAAATTTTGTATCCATCAGATTCACTTTCGACAGAAGCATATCTTTCACTGAAAACAACTTAATCTGGATATTTTTCATCATAGTTAAACATCCTGCACTTTTCTTACAATATGGTTGAAGTTTGGCTTTTATGTCCAGCACATATTTCTGTGAAACATGATGAACATGAGTCTTTCCTGCATGCCTCTACAACTTCATACCACTGCACAAGTGTATGTACCACACCGTTCTTCTGTTTTTCAATATGAGGTAAGTCTTGCTCACAATGCAAAAAGCTGAGACTATGTTTAAATAAATGAAAAAATGTTGAATTTTGACAAACTATTTTTATTCACCAGAATTAACAGGATCTAAACCATAGACTGTGTTCTGTCCTGCACAGTTATCAGTGAAATGTACAAAGTATGGATATCTGTACTTAACTTGTTTTAAAAATGTCACTGTTTCTTTTGATTCTTTGGGAGCTGTGGTCTCATCATTCATATAAACGTTTCTTCTATTATTTGAGCATGCATGAAACCCAAGATTGTAAACATGTACAAGCTGTGCTTTGCTTCGTCGCCTCAACAATTTTGCCTCCGGTGATAATATGTGATTCACCATGAGCACTGACGCTTTTATGGACATTTATTTCTCTTCCATTTTTTTTTTGGGATTTCTTGGTCGCTTCTTGCCTTTCACAGTAGTATTAGTACCAGAAGAGTATAGAGGTGGTACTGATTGCAACTCTGTTTTACGTAATATCATCTGCACTAGGTGTAACAAACATACAAGTGGCTGTTGTTCCAAATGGCATTTTGGAGCAACATACATTTACTTTAATTAACAACACTGGGCAACAAAATAAATCTTTTTGTAAGTAGTATGAATTTTATTAGCTGATTTAAGACATCTGCACCCCTGAACGCAAATATGACATCAGTTTTTTTAGTTACGTTGATTTTAAAAAGGTGCAAGTATTTAATGTTTTTCAGCTTCCCCAATGTAAAGATACTAACAGAAAAATAACTATTAGAAAATGACCAAGTCTCAATTTAATAAAATCTAGATGTATAAAGCAGAATGTCTGTTTGTTTTTTTGTTTGTTCTCGATAAACGTCTAAACCGTTGGGCCAATCCGGGCCAAATTTTGCACATGTGCACTTTGGCATCCAGCGCTCCTGACTGTACATGAAAAAGTCACTACTCAAAAACAAAACAAGAAAAGTTAGGGTGGGGTCTTATATATATCCTCCCGTGTAAGATCACACATTAGGAGAGCAAGGCCGGGTACACAACACCTAGTAACTTATAAAATAATTTTATTAGAAAATTACAAGTCTCAATTGAATAACAGACAGCTAAGTACCAAAGTATATGTAATTTGTATGTTATATGTTCATTGTTCAAAACTAAGGGCTTGAATTTCCTTTTCTTTGAAGTCCTGGAATGTCCAGCCGCAGGGATGTCTCTATTCAGATTCCAACAGTAATCCGCCATCATTACTGCATCCCAACAACATTGATACCTGTTCTCCATCACCTTCAAGTCTTGGTGGAAACGCTCGCCCTGTTCATAACTCATAGATCCAAGATTTTCAGGAAACCTATCCATATGTGAGAATAAGTAATGCATTTTGATACTCGTGTGGCATCTGAGGTTCCTGAAAGCAGTCAGCATATTGGTGACAAGTGCCGCATAGTTAGGGGCCTTATTGTTGCTGAGACAAGTTTTCACCACTAGAACAAAAGCCTGTCAGGAAGTTCTCCAAAGACAGGTACTGGAATTTCATCACAATGAGCTACAGGACGACGTGCTGATTCAAGATCAGGATATGTCAGGTTGCTCCGGTTGTTTCTGTTTATCCCAGTCACATCAATAGCGCAGAAGTAGCAGTCAGTGCCATGGTTTGTCGGTTCCCTCCAGACCATGGGAATTCCAAAGTTCAAAGAACTCTTACGGCCCTTGGTCCACTGACGCAGATACTCTGTGCATTTCTTGCATGCCATGTGCGGTGCCCAAGCTTTATCTTGGTCACCTAGCGCCATACTGAAATAAGCAAGGTAAGCATGTTTTACGTAACTTGTGATTGATTTCCTATTAGGTAGAAGGGTGTATTCGCCGCAGATGTAACAGAAGACATCAGACTTATTTCTGCAAGATCTTCTTAACGATGCCATTTCATGCAATTAGAACCTGTAAATAAACAAAAGTTGTAATGAAGAGCAACTTCGTCGCAAAATTTTCATGATGAGACAAAAAGTGTGACGTGTAGTTACCATGGTAACTAACTAGAAGGAAGTTTGTCAAACTTGCTGCAAAATATTTTAACATAAGTTCTTTTGTATGAAACATGAATCGTGAATATTTCCTGACATTAATCTTATATCAGGAACCCAAAAACATCCATGATTCAGTGTTATTTCGTGATAGTGGAGGAATATTGAGTGTAGTTTTTTTTTTTTTAGGAAAAAATAGATCGGTACCTCAGAACCAAACTGACTTAAGTCCATTTTATTCATCTGAATATTATTCAAATAGTGTTCTATCTAGCAATATATCAATCAACATGTTCTATCAGTAGACACAATTTCCGCAAACCTAAATTAATTTCTTGATGTAATTACTGAGGAGATTAGGAATACTGCGAAGAATTCAGGTTCTTTAATGCGATTCTTCTAAATTTCTACAAACTTTGGCAATATCAACGTAGGACAGTTTTGTTCTGAGGTACCGAGATAAATAACATACGACAAAAATCATACCTTATAACGAATGTTGAAAATCGGCGTATAAAAAAAGTAACACTAACAGTGATGATCCGTAATATTTACTGCTTTACTTTCCAGAAATAATAATTGGCAAGGTGTTCACTGGATAATAGTTGTGAAGGTATTGAGGGCTTCATGCCTAACATATGATACCTGGCCTTTTTCCCCAGGGGGTTGGGAAATCCCATAGCGGTAAAAATAACGGTGGTCTCTTGTTAAGGGTTAAGGGACAATAGCTCAAAAAGTTGACCTGATAGAGCAAAACCAATGTGATTTTTGGATTCTGTTTATCATAATTATCCTAAATCAGTTATAGAAAGGGAGACTATTTTTTGACTGTTTACCAGTGTCAATCTATCTCCACTTGTAACCATGTAAAATGACTTCTATGTTGCACCAACAGATATGTCTTAACCAGGAAATGGAACACACACACACAAACATTTTTATGAAAAAAATATTACGTGACTGTTTTGTGCACCAACCTCTTTAGCTACTTGTGATAATTCAGTTGCTTTTATTTAGATTTTGTGACAATTCTTAATTCCAGACATAACTAATACTGAGTAACATTAGTTGATTCAAACAACAGTCATCATTCCAAAAAATTATATATGATATTAATTCTATAAAATAAACTATAAATTCTTTTGAGTCTTTTAAACTGATAATTTATTTTTAGAATTGGATAATGGAAGAAATTAAAATACAAAGCAAATTCAATGTAAAATTTGATAGTTTATCAGAAATATTAGGTTTTGAGAAAAATAAACCAATTGAAGCAAATGGTGAGTGGTATGGAATCGGCTTCCACATTTAAACTAGTTTAATACAATAAATTTTTTTGTTACTTGGCTTATGTGATGATTATTAAGTATAGTGTGTAACGTGGCACGCGCATAGTTATAGCTGGCTTTAAGTTGCCACTCGGCTACAACTTGCCACTCGACTAACTCAAGACGGAGTAACACGAGACTCTTTAAAATGGACTCTTTAAAATGTCAAGTTCCGGTTAGCTTTTGTTCCATATTTTTATTTACCATTTAAGTGAAACAGTTCACATACGAAGTTCAGAGTACAAACATGTTTCAGATAACCAGACAAGTGCAGGACAGCACCACAGTCGTTTACGAATTAATTTATCTCTTAAAAACTTGTATCGCAAGAAGATAAATGCAGCAACCTCCCACACTGGCGGAGAAATAATCTAGCAAGTTCAAGTTTGCCGGTGTGTGGGTTAGCGCCACGCCCAGCGTGGCCTAGGCGAGCACTAGTGGACGACTGCTTCAGACGACTGACTTGATTCAACTGACTTCAATGGCGACAGGCACACGTGTACTTGTGCTGCCTATCACCCCCCCTAACCTGAGATAATGGCCTGGTGGGGGCTGCCACTCACACCCTCCACACGTTATCGAAACTGCGTCGTAGGAACTTGTCGAACAAAACTGTTGACGCAGTCTGAAAAAAGCTAATCTAATGCTGACGCTTAACAAAAACTCCAACTTTTAAAATGGCAACCAGACGCCTGATAAACGTTAAACGGCAAACGTATGCCTGATAAACAAACTATCACGGTAAAACGGACGACCACTGCTTTTAATTTCAAACCTGATAAAAATATTATGAAGCTTGGAAAAACGAAAGAAAATGAAACACGTGTCCCGAAAATTAATAATACTGCGTCATTACATTACCCCTCTCGGTTTGGTATAGATTTTGAAGAAATCTTTCTCAAAGCGAAACCTATCTTGTATGCAGCTACTCTGTAAACCACTGTGCCTCTGCTCCTTGAAAACAATTTACATATATAACATGGTAATTAACTCATAACAAAACATTCACTTTACCTGTTAAAGAAGAGTAACAAGATATTTACGGGGATGCTGCAAGAAAATCATACCTTTCACTGGTTTCAATTAGTTACCTGTTATAATTTGTGGTTGAGGGTGTATTTCCAACCTGTGCCATTGTTGATTCATTGTGGGTTGCTGCCCTTTGGTTCCTCACTGGGATCAGCACACACCTTCCAAAAGGGGGCCCAGGTCTGCCCAAAACTATAAAAACGCCACTGCGACTGCCTCACCATAGGTCAATGCTGACAAAAAACATTAAAGCCACTACGACTGTCTCTCACTAGGCCAATGCTGACTATAAAAAAGGGCCCCAGACCTGTCCCAATCCAACTACACTTACTCCTTGTGCCACTGATCCCAGGACACCATAAACTGCAGCAACATCTCCTACTACTTGTAAATATTCTTAAGGCTCAATACTATAAAACACCTCAACCATTAGAAATTTAGGTAACATTTACTGCCTCCTTAATTAATCTTATTTATTATTCCTATTGTTAACTCTTAATGCAAAACAACAGTAATTATTTGTTTCTTTATATTACAGAATTGTCAAATGTAAAATAAAACTTATTAACATTCATATAGCACTTCCTGTTTGGTACTCTGCATAAATTAATCACATTAGTTACAATAACACAACTGTTTACATAATTGAAAAGGTATATCTCAGTTCACAAAATATTCACTAATACTCTTTACAGTAATTAAAATATTAGAACATTTTCCTTACATTCATTAGCAACTCGTACTACTCTTTACAATATTAACTTATTTCTCATTAATAGTTTCTAATACAGTATGTCTTTAGAAAGATAAAACCACACACAGGTATTACCACAACTAGCCCATGACAGCTTGAGCTTCTACTATCAATATGGAGTCAGTTTCTACACAAGTTTCTACTAAGGACTTAACAATTGCCTTTTCTTCAATAGTAAGTTATAGTAGTAAAATTATAAAACATGATAACAAAATATTATTATGTTAATTTTATTACATAATTCAAAATAAAACTACCTAGACTTTTAAAGAAAATTCACAAATGTTCTTTTAAAAATAAAACCTTACATATATATGCACAGTACAAGATATACTGAATAAACTAGAATTTTCACCCATGGCAATGTCAAACTTTAACAATTAACAAAATCACTAAATTTTAAATAAAATACAAGTGTTTTTTGTTTGTACTCATAAAGTAATTTCAGAATAATTTAAACAAACTGAGAAAATACTTTTCCAAGACAAAAACTCCTAAAAAACTGAATTACAAAAATGCAATGCAAAAGAGCACACTATTATGACTTCAAAAACAACTTCAAATGATTATTTTATTACAACAGTGGCAGCATTTATAAAAACCATTCATTCTTTTTCAGCTTATATACTTCCACTTTTGGAGAATGTAAACAACAGTAGAATTAACATAAGTTTTCTGTGACCTTACACAGTTGTTTTTTGAAACAAATTCTGTGCTTTACAAGTTTCACTAAAATATTAATGACTGTACTGCATTTACTTGATATATAATGATTCAATGTTCTTAAACAGAAACACTCTCTCTCACGATTATTAATTCTTACCAAATAACATTTTCTAGGTCAGTGGTCTGATATATTTTCTATTAACAATGATCTTATCCATTATTTATTGTTGCCTGAGAAGGGTGTACCCCATGTATCCTGTACATGTGACTTACTTGTAGGGTCCTTTATTTAAAATAATTTTTCTTCAAAATAAAAATGTCTCTCTTACCTTATTACTTACTGTATAATCAAAGTATAAAAAATTAAGTGTATATCTTATCTAAATTGCAGTCTTTCTGCTTTACTATTTTTTTCTTTTCCTTTTGGTTCTCTCCTTGTTTTTCAATTTCCTTCCCTTTTTCCTTACTACCTTTCTCATACTATACTTCACGTGTTTCCTTTTATATACTGCTTTTAATCTACCCCTCTGTTTCCTTTTCTTTTTCTCTAACTGTCTTTACCCTCTTATTCCTTATCTTTTTTCTGACTTCTTTGCTTCTTCCTTTCAAAACGTTGCCTGAACACTGCAGAATGTTTCAATCAAGGATACCCATTACTCTCAGCAACTCTTGCCTGTTGCAATTCACCAGCTGATCCCTCTCGCAGCTTTACTTCACTATAACCATTTGGTTGTACCCCTCTAACCTGAAGTCTCCCTTCCTGCACTACATTTCTCTTCAACTTACTGACTTCACAACAGTTACGTACACTCTTCTCAAAATTATCTGCATTTCTATCCTCTTTATTTTTAACGTCTGCCTTTCTACCTTCAACATTAAACTCTTTACATTCTTTGTCACAGCCACTATTACCTTCATTTTGTACATCATTGCTGTTTTTATTATTTTTACTTGGGGCAATTACTGTTGGAACCTTTCCTAACCTATTTATAGATTCAACCCCCCAGTTGTCTATCTTTGTTATTAATTCTGCAAATTTGTTCCCACTCTTTTCTGCTTGCTTGTCACCTAATTTCTTGCCCTAGTTCATGTTTAAACTCCTGCTGTCCTTTCTGTAAGGACAACAGGATATTAAACATTTCTGCTGACCTATTAGTTTCCTGAGTGTCATGTGGTAATTGCGCCTTTTTTATTTCAGTTATGATGTGGTAAACAAATAAACAAAATAACTCGTGGTGAAAGTACTTGTACTGGTGGCTTCACTAATGATTGATGATTTCTTACAGTTTTATTGCTGTTGTCTCGTACCTGGAACTTCGGCGTCGGTCACTGGAACACTGGAACTGCCGGTAACTTGAATGTTGTGCTGCTCAATGTTCGTAGATCAGTCTTCACGTGTGGTTATTATTCGTGCCCCACGTTGGGCACCATTTTGTAACTTGGCACGTGCACAGTTATAGCCGGCTTTAAGTTGCCACTCGGCCACAATTTACCACTCGACTAGCTCAAGACAGCGTAACACGAGATTCTTTAAAATGGACGCCAATTAAATATGAAATAAAGTCAAGTTTCGGTTTACTTTTGTTCCATATTTTTATTTACCATTTAAGTGAAACAGTTCACATACAAAGTTCAGAGTACGAACATGTTTCAGATAACCAGACAAGTGCAGAACAGTGCCACAGTCGTTTACGAATTAATTTATCTCTTAAAACTTGTATCACAAGAAGAATAAATGCAGCGACTTCCCACACCGGCGGAGAAATAATCTAGCAAGTTCAAGTTTGCCGGTGTGGGGGTTAGCACCATGGCCGACGCGGCCTAGGCGAGCATTAGTCGACGACTGCTTCAGACGACTGACTTGATTCAACTGACTTCAGTGGCGACAGGCACACGTGTACTTGTGCTGCCTCTCACCCCCCCTAACCTGAGATAATGGCCTGGTGTGGGCTGCCACGCACGCTCTCCACACGTTATCAAAACTGCCTCGTAGGAACTTGTCAAGTAAAACTGTTGACGCAGTCTGAAAAAAGCTAATCTAATGCTGACGCTTAACAATAACTCCAACTTTCAAAATGGCAACCAAGATGCCTGATAAACATTAAACGGCAAACGTATGCCCGATAAACAAACTATCACAGTAAAACGAACCACTACGGCTTTTAATTTCAAACCCGATAAAAATATTATGAAGCTTGGAAAAACGAAAGAAAATGAAACACGTGTCTCGAAAATTAATAATACTGCGTCATTACAAGTTTGGACCAAAAGCCATGTTTGGATTTAGAGATTCTATTGTTTATGAAATTTCTTCTCCTTTGTTTTTAGAATTAATCTGCTATTCCACACATACATGTGTCAATTCTGGCACTGGCATTTAAATGTTTGATAATAAAATAATTCAACTTATTGGCAGTTCATAAACTTGCAGAAATAAGATAACTTACATTAAAGAAAAAAAAGACAACTTTTAGTTATTTAGTAAAAAGTTTTTGTTGAAGGCATTATGTAAAGATAATTAATAAATAAGTAAATATCTTAAAAGACCAAGTATCCAAAAAAACTTTAACCTAATACATGTATCCCAACCTCCCATGGAAAGAACTTAGTAATTGTATAAATTTTCTTTATATACTTCAGTGACTTTTGGACCACATTCAGAGCTGAATACCAACAGGCGATGGTAGAATTGAACAAAAGAATACAATTTGGTCCGACAAGTGTACTGACACTATTTCTGAGTCCAAATACTGACAGGAACAATTGCATTATGGATGACAAGGAACCTGGATTTTAGTAGTAGGTCTAGTGCCCAACAAAAGAGTATTTTTACAAATTTGGCAGCCATCTGCAGAAAAATAACTCTTATGTCTAGGTAAGGCGTCCACTGCAATCCTCTCTCTCTATGCCCTCCCTTCAATGTCAGCACACATTTTGAGTTTTAGAATCATTAATAATCTCTAAGGGAACACTCCTCCTCCCCCCCTCTTTACCATAGTTAGTGTATTCTATGCCACGAGACAAGTTTCAACACAAACTGGAACCTTGCCATCCTTGTGCTGGAAGGCAGGTACATCCTGGTCTAAAAAGTGGCATATCAGTGTCAATTTTGCCAATTTTTCATTAGCAGACACAGGAGAATGTATTGGCTGGTCACAAAAGCTGCACCATATTTAAATTAAAATGTTTCACTATGTTGAATGACATCAAGATTGTTTGCAGTGTGATAGGTGTCTTGTAGGTTGTACTCCATACTATTGTGGAGTATTATTTCTTGTAATGAGAAAACAAGCTACAAACTTGTAGTAGTGCACATTGAAAACTTATACTTCAAACTTTCTGGAACAAAGATCATGTGCCAGGTTGGTGGGCACCTTAAACAAAATACTTATGCCCTTCTTGCCAACTAGATTTTTAAAAGAAAGCAATAATTTTTTCGTACGCAGGTAGGCAAACAGTTCACAGTCGGGTGCCGTGCATTCCTGTAACTTCCATCTTTGTCCCTTTGCTAGAATCTTTACCTTCCCTTTCCACAAAATTATGTTGACAAGAAACTATGTGTTATATAATAATTTTTGTGGTGCACAGATAACTGTTTACATTAGACTTCACTGCATCTCATTAATGACTCAAATAAAATATTGCTTTTTTTTTTGGTCAGGAATTTGACAGTTAAGGAAATTCACAAAATAGAGCAGGGGTCATACAAAAATAAACACTCATTACTGCTGATTAGCATTAACCCCACTGATGTTTATATAAACCTACATGGCACAGTGGTAAACCTTCGGATTTGCATTCAGGAGGACTAGGGCTCGATTCCTGCTCCAGCCATCCTGATTTTGGTTTTCCACGGTTTCCTGAAATCGTTCCAGGAGAATTCTGGGATTGTTCCTTCCTACAGATCATGACAGATTCTTTCCCACTCCCGCTTCTTAGAGAAACTTGCTCAGTCTCTAATAACTTCACTGCCTGTGAGATATTAAGCTATACCTACCCACCTAACTATACCCGCTGACATTTTATTAAGGTGTCATCAACAGAAAGGGAACACAAATCAGCAATTGGGAAATATTTCTATTCTTTGGTAAACACTTGGCAGTGATATAATTAGAATAAAATAAAACGGTGTCATGAATTTTTCTACCAAAAATGTAGTTGTGACTTGCTGGCATTCAGGAACTACTTTAGAGACTGCAGGATTGCAAGATTATACCTATTCATAACATAAATGTGATGTTGCTACTTTTATAATGCCTTATCATGGATTTTCCACTGTGGCTGCTGTATTACTAACTCTAGAATTTGACAACTTGCTTTTTGAATCACCAGTCACTATCTGATTTTACTGGCACTGCACTGCACTGCATCCCAAACTTCAGTTCTCACTAATCACGGTGACATGGCCTACCTCCATCCTCAAGGGGTTATTGAACATGGCTGAGGGTAGGGTAGCGGGTGGTTGCCCGAGAGGAAATGAGACCTTTGTGGAGGAACAACCGCGGGCCAAGCTGTAGCAAGAATGTGGAGGGCAATGAGCAGCTACCTGCAATGGGAGCGAGACTGCAGAGGGGAATGAGCTGCTACCTGCAATGGAAGTGACACTCAGGGTGAGAAGAACAGCTGCTGTGCTAGAGGAGGAAGACTGTGAAAATGGGAAGGTGGGGGTGAGTGACCCATTGCCTAAAGTGGGAGCAAGATATTGGGAGGGGTGGGTGAGAGCATTGAGCATGGTAATAACTTATCACATTTACATGATTTAAGTTGCCATGTAGAGCATTCTGAACCTCTGCTGACATGGGCTGCCAAATCTGCATGTTAATATACAGTGCTAAGTGTTACTTACATTGGTTGTGACACACAATGGTAATGTCAGTTCAAAGTACTGCATCTACAAATAACTCTTAAGCGGTTCAATTAGACAAAAATTCAGTTTTGGAAAAATTACTTTAGGTTCTCGCCGTTGAATAGAATAGTGCCCAGTCTCACATGACTGGGATGTTGTCAGACCTTATACTGACTTGCAGTCAAGCACAGAATGGGAAGAAAAAAATCTCAGTACATTTATTTGATTGTGTGCAGATTGTTCGGGCCAGATGTATGGGGTCCTCCATCTCGGACGTCATGCAAGCACTAGGATTTCCACAGGCCACTGTGTAGAGTGTACCACGAGTTCATGGATTCTGGTAAAACCACAGCTGCCATGGACAACAGTCATGGCGTACAACATATATATGATAAGGGTAGACATCAGCTATCTTGTTGGTTAACAGCGGGTAGCCAGGAGACAGTGCAGAAGATCACTCACCAACTCAACGCTGGACCATGATGACTTGTGAGCAGCCATATCATCCAGAACCATCTGTATGGGATACAGAAACCACCACCCCACTAGAGTACATCTGCTCACATCACGTCTCAAGGCTTAACGATTATCATGGGCATGGGACCACCGCCATTGGTCTCTTGACGCATGGGAAAATGTTGCTTGGGCGGTTGAGTTGAGGTAAACGTTGATACATGCTGATGGCAGGGTACAAGTACATCGCCAAGCACATGAAGCTATGGATCTCTCATATCAGCAAAAATACAGTTCAGGCTGTGGTGATGGTATCCTATTATGAGAACTGTTTACGTGGGATAAAATGGGTCCCCAGTACACATTGCATCATCCTCCATTGGTGAACGATACAGGGACCTGCTGACAGATAGTGTGTACTCATTTCTGTGCCCACAACATCCTGTAGGAGAACTGTACCCACAGCAAGACAAAGCACCAGCCCACCACACCTGAATTATGACAGAGTAGTTGGATGAACACTCCTTGGATCCAATGTGGATTGCCTGGCCTCCGAGGTCACATGACCTCAATCTTACTGAACATATCTGGGATGCTGTCGAGAGGGATGTGCATGCTGTGGATCTTTCTTTGGCCAATATCCATGCATTTTGGGAGGGTGTGTAGCAGCAGTGGATCAGTATGGCCTCTGTCCACTTCTGGTGCCTTGTTGAGTCCAAGTCATGGTGCATTACCACAGTCACCAGGGCAAAAGGGAGCACTGCATGCTATTAGGCAGGCATCTTTAATTTAACTTATGTGTGTACACAGAATACAGTTGCATGGAAATTTATGTATACTTTTGGAGCATTTGTAAGTTTTACAGGAAACAATATTATAACAAACTAATTCATGAAAAGTGATTTAAAATTTTAAAACATTGACATCTGTTGGTATTCCTGGTCATGATGTATTCTTGCACTGCCCGGACATTAGTGTTTGTCCATTATGGTCTGTGGGTACACGTGCCATGTTTGTTCCACCTTTGTTTATATGTACCACTTTTGCTTTATTTTGTTTGCATTGGAAGTTATTTATAATGAATTCAGTATTGTGGGGAATTACAGGATATATAATATATTCTCCCTCTCCCCACTNTACCAGTCATAAATTAATTTGTGTGCATTTTAAGATATAGGGAAGTGTCTTGTAATTGTTTGGATAGGTTTGAAAATTGTGCTTTTTTTATTTTCAGATTTGCAGAAAATTGAAATTCTTGATGTGCAAGCAAGTCCTGTGTACACAAGTTGTGATAATGTTACTCTGACGTGCACAGTTCGTCCAAAAAACAGTATTGTATGGTGGACTGCAGGCGTTGGCAATCTCACAGGGGATGATAGGTAGGCTTATAGGATATGATTAACTTTTATTAAGTTTTAATTAATGGTAGGATGATTTCTGTATTTTATTGATTGAGATTCTAAACCTGATTCTGCAAGATTCTGTTTGATTCTCAATTCTATTTTAACATTTTAAGTGTTTTTGGAGTAATTGGAAATTACATGAAGTAGGGCAAATTTTGTTATGCAACATTAAAAACATTTTTAGAGATAAGTGGAAACACATTTATAATTAAATAGTAATTGGTTGATTCCTTTTTTTGCATATTCACATTCAAAACCAGATTGTAGTAATGTATTTCAGGGTTGCTACTAGCCTGGAAAGTCAGGGAAATGCAATTATGGTCAAGGGAAGTAAGGGAAATTTTTATTATAATCTATGCAGATTATTTTCCCAAGTATTCTGTAACTGGAAATATGGTTTATTATCTGATGAACCGAATAAACAACAATAGTTGTGTTATGTTAACATAAATTATTGGGCTTATTCAGCTTTTTTTTTGTGAGCGTGTTGTGACAATTGAGTTTATTCATGCAATTATCACAAAACTTAATACGCTATTGATCAATTGCTGTAAAGTTAAAGGACATGCCAATCAAGCTATTTGCAATGTGTGCAAATGAACGTTTCAGCTCAGTAATGTGGGACAGCAAGCCTGGATGTAGTGGAAACTCTGCCATGAATAATAGTAAAGAACATCAAATTGAATCTTGTGTTCCTGATCAAACTCAAGTTCTGCAAGATAAACTGCATAAACGGAACTTAACCACATCACTTTTAGCATTCATTCATTTGTTTGCAAAAGTGATGTTTCACCTGCAGCATATACTTGGTGTTGACATATTGTTACCAATCAATTTTCAATAAATTTGGTTAGTAATATCAGCCATATGTTTAAGGTTATGTTTCCAAATAGGTAGTGATCTATGGTTTAGCAGGTCACTTTTTAGAAATTCTATCCAATCTAAACGGATGTGAAGATTATGGCATTTGTTTTGATGAAGCTCTAAATGTATCACAAAAGGGGCAAATGGACATCCACTTTAGATATTTTGATGTTATTTACATCTTATTTTTACATGGCAAAATTTAGGCAAACACTTTTCCTTACATTTAATCATGGGTACTGTATTATAAAAAAAGATACAAGAAAATTAATAATGTACATACTTACGAAGTCATTACAAAATTATTGTACTATAAAGTTACTACAGAACTATTGATGTACAAACAGTAAACTTGCAACTAGAATACTGATATATATTATTAAATAATTACAACTTTATTGATTTGATACTATGCAATTACTACAAAATTATTAGTGGCACATACATATATAATTTTACAAATATTAAGTTTTATTCAACAAGGGGTCAGTTTTTTTCCACTAAAATGACATACTAGTACTTGATGAAAATTATTTCTTTTAGTTTAAATTGTTCTGTATATTGTTAGTCTTTGTTTATAGTGGTGTAATAATATTAAATTAAAGGTGTTTTGTATGTTTTCAGGTATTTTGAGGAAGGTGATGTCATGAAGTATGTTTTATATTTGGGATGCTCGTCATTTGAAGATGTAGAAAATGTTACGTGTCATGCTGCTCTTTCTGATGACCAAGAAAAAGAAATGTTACAAGTTGTCAGGCTCGAGAGATATGGTATTATTTTCATAGTACTGTAATTTAAATTATTGTTGATTATTTTACTTTTTATGTTAAACCCTTAGCCGGAGACATGCAAATATTTTAACATATCTGGCAACATGGTGTCCCCATGACCCCAAATTAATTTTAATAGATTTTTNCCCATGACCCCAAATTAATTTTAATAGATTTTTTACATTAAACATTTTTTTTTGGTCCAATCATGTCATTTTATGTAATGTTTATAATAATGTTTTAATTTTTTTTTTTTCAAGTATACAATTTATTAGCTAACAAAAATTAGCAATAAATTTTTGCATCTGTGTTTCAAAAAATAAATAAATCTAAAAATGTTACTTTGTTATACGGTACTTGTTATAAAAATTAAATTTGAGTTAAGTGTTTTTCTAAAATATATTTTGCAATTTGAAATTAATATTAATGTAAAACAAAACCCCAAAAATGACTATGAATATTCACTTTTTTCATAAAAACAGCAGCAGTTCAATTTAAAAAAAAATTCTGATTTCTCCTTTTTTCAAATACTTTCATTCCCTCGACAATACTNAATATTAATGTAAAACAAAACCCCAAAAATGACTATGAATATTCACTTTTTTCATAAAAACAGCAGCAGTTCAATTTTAAAAAAAATTCTGATTTCTCCTTTTTTCAAATACTTTCATTCCCTCGACAATACTTGTATCCCAACAAAATAGACTAATCAAAACATAAAATAATCCAAATATTTAAAAAATGCATGATAAATAACTTTTATTCATAAGTATTTCCCTAAAGTCGAATATTTTGTGGATATCAAAGTGGAAAGCTTTTCTTGTTGTAATATTAGTTAAAAATACATAAAGTTATTTCTTTGCAGAAGAGAGAATTATTTACAGTGTAACACTTCTTTTGATAATAATAATAAAAAAAAAGAAACAATATACACAAAAATACTTTTCATAAAAATTTAAAATTCCATATTTTGCATGCAAAAAGTTGCTGTGTAGTGCAGTATTTGCTGTACAATCATCACACACACAGCAATGTTTTTTTTTTTTGTCATTGCTAAAAGGACACAGACCACATCTTCTTTATCNACATAAAGTTATTTCTTTGCAGAAGAGAGAATTATTTACAGTGTAACACTTCTTTTGATAATAATAATAAAAAAAAGAAACAATATACACAAAAATACTTTTCATAAAAATTTAAAATTCCATATTTTGCTTGCAAAAAGTTGCTGTGTAGTGCAGTATTTACTGTACAATCATCACACACACAGCAATGTTTTTTTTTGTCATTGCTAAAAGGACACAGACCAAATCTTCTTTATCCAGTACTTTTTTCAGGAGAAGCTGGTTCTATATCTTCCTTCAAAATTCTACCTTAGGATAAACTCAGTTCTCTGGGCAGCCTGTCATTTATCATTCTTCTGTTCATGTGTTGATGAACAAATTCTTTTACAAGATCTTTCAGAAATTTTGGACCTTTGTATTTCACAATTATTTGCATAGCAGCCATTTAATGCAAAACTATTCACTCCAGCAATATTTAAGATAGTTAGTTGCTAGTCAAATAGTTGGCACATTTCTTGTCAAGATTATCAACGCCTGATTTAGTGTCATTGCAAAATGCAATAATAATCATGTTTTTTTTTCTGTACATCAGTTGATTCAGTATGGTGCATAGTTGAAATTAGAAGCACTGTTTTTCCTTTCTGTGGAACATGAGAGAGATGTGATGTGTTTTGTGAAACCCCAGACACTACTGCCTTCTTTTCTATTTCTGTTTGGTATAAATGCAGCTGATATTTCTTTCTTGTTTTTCTTCAGTGTTCCTATATAAGCTAGACCTTGGTTGCGTAGTTTCTCTGCTGCTTTGCCTGAAGAAAAACAATTTTTCTGCATTTATATCCCGATTAGAATTTACAATTTTTGTGCTAATTGTAAAACAGCTTGTGTGGATTTTAGAAATTTTCTGTTTTCTTGTGGAAGTAACTTGCCATCACAATCCTTCCCAGTGTAAACATATACATTGTAAAAATAGCTCGTTCTGACACCACTCAAGATCATAACTTTCATTCTGTATTTTGATGGTTTGTTCGGCATGTAGATGCGGAATCTGCAACGTCTTCTTAAAGCGACTAGCATTTCATCTATGAATGCCAATTCACCAAGGGAATAAGATAANTGCGGAATCTGCAACGTCTTCTTAAAGCGACTAGCATTTCATCTATGAATGCCAATTCACCAAGGGAATAAGATAAACGAGTTCATTGAAGATCCATGATATAGCTGCAGAAGGATTATTTTATTTTTAATTGTCCTCTGTCCTCAGAATTGTCAAATTGCAAACATTCCAGAATAATTAGAAGCCTCTCCACAGACATATCACANATTGTCCTCTGTCCTCAGAATTGTCAAATTGCAAACATTCCAGAATAATTAGAAGCCTCTCCACAGACATATCACATCTAAAAGATATCCTGACCAGTACCGTCTGTTGCAAACAGGGATTCCAGATTTTCGTGATTTGAATTGAACACTGATCAAAAGTACAAAACATCTAAAGTGTATCAAACTCTATGCAATCTAAGTCAGCCAGTTCAGATTTATTTTCCCTTGAATAGTTTTCTCTCAGAAGTCCTGAATTTGTTATTAGTGTATAGAATAACCTCATCTGCCACGTTTTATGTAAAATTACATTTTCACACTTCTAGTGATGTTGCAGTATCATGTAAATTCTTTGCTGGCCCTTTCATCCCTGGCAAATGAGAAATATTATTGTGCTTAGGGGTTCAAAGACTTTTTACTGCAGGCTCAGAACATCACTTATACCTATTTTTACCATAGTATGATTTTACTATTGAATGTTTACTAAACAATCACTGCATTCATTGTGGCGCTCAATATTTTCACTATCTCTTTCTTGACAATATCATGATGCACATTCCTTGCAATTGTTTTGATGCGTATTGTCAATTTTGTGAGCTGATTTTCGGATTTGAAAAATCCAAAAATTTCCCTATTTGGGAAATACTCGTCTGATTCTGTACTTTCATCGTGAGTCACTGCCTATTTCTTTCAAGTAGTTAGAAATAGTTTCATAAAAATCTGGATCGCCCAGATGCACGTGTTCTCTTTTCCTGGCCATTTGATAATTTACTAGGATTGTAACATACGTGGTGAAATGTGCCGCAATGACCACTAATTATCTTTGCATCCTGACATTTATCGGCGGACTGCAAAAACAGATCTGGTACTGCAAGAGGAAACCACGTGATATTTAAATGAAAGGAAGGTGGCAGCATGAGAAAGTTCCTTGAACTGTACAGAGATGGTAGTGAGGTAAAGTTTTGCTGGGGTCACAGGCACCCCACGTCTCTGGTTAAGTTTTAATTCTAGTAAGGATATTGAAAACATTAAATTAACAGTGATGATATTATAGGGTTTAGAGTAATTTTAATTAGGTTAATTAAATTTTATCAAATAATACAATTAAAGTGACAGTTTTTAATTTTCTATCCTTCATTAAATTCATTCATATGATAGGAGAATTTTGGGCTTATACTTATGTGCAGCAAATATGTGTGTGTTTCACGTAACTAGATTTGCTAGTAATATTTTGTGGTGGAGATATTGAGAGAATAACACTGTTTATTTCATTGCTGGAAATCCATATGGATGTGAAATATTCCATTTAGAAATTTGACATGCACAATAATAAGAATCCTGTTAGCATTGGGGAAAAAAGGAATGTTAATAGGTCTGGAAAACATTATGCCAAAAATTCATATGACTTCCCATTTATGAAATACTCTACTCAGTTGATCAAATATTCATTCAATAGGGAACTGTAGTCAGTGGTCTATCCCATGATTGACTTTGAAATTCTGAACAAAAAAGTTTTGTTCTTAGAATTTCAATATTAAACGTGTGAGGAGACTTGCCCTTGTGCAAATTTGTTTCTGAATTTATTACTTCCAAAACTAAAATGTCACACCAGAGTATATTTTAATCTACAAGACTACAAATTTTATTTTATTTTTTTTTAAACTAAAAGGGCATGAATTTGTTTTCACAGTTTTTTCATTACTAACTAGAAATAGTAAATATAATAAAAATAATTTTTGTAAAATGCTTTAATATGTGCAATTGATTTTAAATTATGTAATGTATATAATACGAGTTATAAAGTTCTTAAATATGTGCAGTTGATTTTAAATCGTGATACATTTATAATGTGAGTTTCATTGGCAGTTAATGCACCCCACGATAACCATTAACGAACGATCTACAGTATATAAGGGAGTGTTATCTGTCTAGCGTGAACAAACAGAACAAGGTCTACTGTAAGTACAGCAACCAGCATAGTTACTACTAACCACATCAAGCTGTTGAAATATAATGTTTTATTATTTGTCTAGGAAAGCTAGCAAACCTTGACAATTTTTAAATCTCGATACAAGGTTTGTGTGAACTGTGCATCTGGAACCACAAAATCAATTTGCATCAGATATAAGTACTAATTGGTACTACATGTAGGGTCTGCATACTTGAAAGAATTGTGCATGTTTGATGCACAGAAGCGAGAGTGCTGTAATGACATAGATATTGGCAGTTGAGCATCATTTTACATATACTGGCAGCTTGCATCATACTTCTCTGGGCATTGATCTACCAAGTTATGCTGCTTGTCGCTGTGTTGCTGAATAAGATGTATGGAAAACAACAATTGCTGCATTAAACCTAAAGACACATGGCCTGAAAGCAGTTAACCCGTAATGGTTTTTTTGTCTAAAAATTTGGTAATTACCAATTTTCCACACAAGCATTAGTGTAGAAAAATTTCTTTGCAAATTTTGCTTAGTAGGCTTTTAGCATTGAAGTATAAAAACTTCTAGCTTAATAAATTTTTTTTTAAGAGGTCCACCTTCCTGAAGCTATTTTACAGATTTAGGCAGAGAAGTATGGGATTGATAAGCCCTACAGTGACAGTGCATTAAGTGCACCATCACCACTAAGCACAAGGCTCTGAACAGTTGTGCAGTTTTCTATTTGTGCTGCATGTACCAATGGGACTTTTATAAGTGATCACCCAATAATTTTAGTGTTGGAAAGTGTTTAGCAAGGTTCGATGCATATTACGTGAGTACTTTTGTAGGCATCTGACTGGAATATTTTAAGTTACAACGCTTTGAAAAAAACATTTTTTAACTCTGCTAGAGTGCTCTGAAATGGTGTTTCTAGCATCCATTATGTCTTGAAAGTAATTNGAAAAAAACATTTTTTAACTCTGCTAGAGTGCTCTGAAATGGTGTTTCTAGCATCCATTATGTCTTGAAAGTAATTGACAGGCATCTTCTGAAGTTCTATCTTTCTGCAGTTCAACACATTAGGTGCACATTCAATAGGTATGTAAAGAAAACCTGTATTTTAAACAATTTGCAATGCAGTTCAAGTACCATGTAGATGGTTCTGTGAAAAGGCATTTGGTGTAAAAGAAAAATGTTNGAAAAAAACATTTTTTAACTCTGCTAGAGTGCTCTGAAATGGTGTTTCTAGCATCCATTATGTCTTGAAAGTAATTTACAGGCATCTTCTGAAGTTCTATCTTTCTGCAGTTCAACACATTAGGCGCACATTCAATAGGTATGTAAAGAAAACCTGTATTTGAAACAATTTGCAATGCAGTTCAAGTACCATGTAGATGGTTCTGTGAAAAGGCATTTGGTGTAAAAGAAAAATGTTTGATCATCTTTTGATTAAAAAAATTGACACCGCCACATTATGTGAAATATTTCTAATATGATGCCATCAGTTATGTAATTACTAAAGCAAACAGGTAGGTGTATACAAAGTTTCATGCTCATGTGGGAAAGTTTACGCAGATCAAACCACCAGGAAAATAACCAAAATAAAATAACATATCGAGGCATGCTAGTATGAAAATCAACAGTCTTCTATAGTAAAACATTTCCACGGAAATCAAACACAGTATCGATTTAGACAAAAGCAGCTCAATAGCCAATATTCCAGTGTACATATCAAGGACAAAAGGGAGACAATAGAAATATTAAAATATCCCAACAACATTAACAAGGAAGAAGGTTATATATTAAATAAAACATGGCACCTCTTTTGTGGATTACTCGAACATTGTGATACCAGGGAAGCGAGAGCAGACTAAACAGGATTTGCCAACCACCTCAGCTAATCAGGAAGCAGCTTCCTTAAGACAGTAGTATATAAAGTCCTGAATTTGGGGCCTTGTGACTCAGCACCCGGAGCAGCTCCGCAACTCCAGCAAAAGCACGCAGTTCAGTTCTACTCGCTGTTGTGCACATATGAGTGCCAGCAGAAACGAATGCAACCAGCACTTTTAAGAATATTTCTTGAGAGGTTAAAGAGCCACGGTGGTGTAGTGGTCAGACTACTCGCCTTTCACCAATGCAAACTTGGTTTGATTCCCAGTGGGGCCGCTCCCCGAATTTTCGCACGTGGGAATCGTGTTGGACGATGCTGCTGGTCAGTGGGTTTTCTCGAGAATCCCCCATTTCCCCCGCCATTGCATTCCGGTGCAGCTCCATACTTGCCTTGTTTTACCGTCATTGGCTCTCAAGACCCTGTTGTTAAAAGCCGCCCAAATCTCTCCACCTTCGAGAGGTTCAGGTTACCTAGGGTTAGCCAACTATTGAATTACAGTCAGGCTACCCAAGCCTAGCCTGCTCCAAGTAAAGGGAAACTGTCAGTGAGTGTTGTTTTGAACGGAACACTTTTATAGTGCAGGTTATCTTAGGTACACTTTTCCAGGAAGAAAGGAGCGTGCGGGTCTTTGAGGGCTCACAGGACAGCAGAGGAGGAAATGCTTGGCAACACACCACACCTCTCCACCCAACCACAGATGGCAAACAACAGATCTGCTAATAACTGCAACCAGCTGGGAGAAGCTAAATTCAATCTTCCACTTCCAGAGAGTGATGATGAGTTTGTACTAGGAAACAACTCGTCAACAATCCTAAGAAAGTTTGGGGTAGAAGCATGACACGCAAGAAACCCCATTTTGTGACCTGTCAATGTGTAGACACGTCAGTCTTGCTTGCGTAAAAGCAAAATGCCCAGGCACTCAACAACAGCACAGACAAGCTCAAATGCAGATACCTTATGCCTATAAGCGAAACTGTATGGACAAACATGCGTAAAACTGCTACCCACAACATCAGGAAGCAACAAGGCACACACAGGGTTGCTAGCAGCAGTCTGGAACCAATTTTCACCCCTTCTTGCATCACCCTGCAGCACTTAAGTCACGAGTCATGAGACGAGAAAAGCACCTTTAAAACTGGGCCGCAAGCAGGGGACCAACCCCACCCAACCCTGTGGGAACACTAGGGGACTATTTAGAGTCAAATACATTAAATTTTGATGTGGCTGCGCTGTCTACAATCGGGAATTCACAAAATATTTTCACAAATTCCACCCTTCCTGCCTTACCCTCTTTGGCAGTCAATACTAAGCTAAGCTTGTTCTGATTAAAGGAGCATGGAGGGCCACGGAAATGTGAGACAATGCCCTGAAGCGTCACTCCATCAGGTGGAGGTTGCCTAATAGAGCATTGGGACCCCACCCCTTAATGATGTTCCACAATTCAGAACACTCCCTACCACATGCTATGTCAAGGCCTGGAGAAGGAGAAAGCCTGGATTTCAAAGTGAGCAACAGGCATACGGGTACATTTGACCACATGGCTAATAAGGGGGTTTACCTGATGGCTTTCCGAGTTGCGACTCAGTTGGGGATTGAACATGCTGTCCTGCAGCCGCAGAATAAGAAGCTGACTATGTTCGCAGTGAGGAACATTCCCTCCAATACTGACACAGGAGCCATAATGGCAAATCTGAAAAAAAAAAAAAACATGGAATTAAAGTCCTCAGTGTCAGAAACCTTAACAAACGCCCACTGGACGTGCACAAAGTCAATGTACAACATAACTCGTGTTATTTACAACTTGGAGCTCATACTGCATATTAGTGTGCATGTTGAGCATTTGTAGCCTCAGGGAAGCGAGCAACCCACCCAGGCCTGCCAACTCCCCACTCCCCACCCAGGACAACAAACAAGCCCGCCAAACAACAGGTCAGCAAGCAAGGGCAAATGAGCACTGGTAATGTGACATGCCAGTGCTGTCAGCAACAAGGCTATGGATACAAGTCCATTGGTCACTAAGCATAGTCCGTGCCATGAACGAATAATAAACACACCCAAGGGGAATCTGAACCATGAGTATACCCAAGTGAATACCGAGGTTGGTATCATTTTCAGTCTGCAGCCGCAAGGGAATATTGCAGCTAGTGGCCAGCCAGGTGCAGGTCGCCCCCCCCTCCCCTCCCAGACGTGCTTACGTAACGAGAGTAACAGTACCACCCCACCTCGTGCACCGCTGTTGCCTTACATCTGCAGTGCAGGCAATTGTTGCATAACCACCCTCTCCACGAACTCTGTATCATGGCATCTGCATCTACACTACATTAGGCTCAACTGACAAGCTCCATGCTGCTCTAGCTCCCCTCACAAGGGAAAACATCAATGTGCTCATAGTAAATTCATTATGCAATCTGCTAGTGGCCTGGCAGACTCCTAATATTTCTGAAGCCCACTGAATGAAAGAAAAACTGTGTTGCTGGATTCATTTTCTTAAAAATTGCATCAATTGACAAATATTATTGTAGAAGTATGCTGTAAAAATTTTGATATAAATTCTTAAGCCATTCATTAAATTACATTATGCCAATTGTTTTAGTTACTCATATGTACAGAAGAATAATGCAAATTGTGAAGGAAGGGCACTGGGAAAGGAAAACCTCAATGAAAAAGATGCTCAACTTGCACTGCTTTTCAAACAAAGTTTGTAGTTTTTATCCCAAGCTCCACCCTGCTGAGATAATATCCAGCTTGACATTGACGAGGGTCAGTCAGTAGCCTGCAAAGGGGAGGAGTGTGTGTTTTTACAGTTGCCCCTTTTCCTTGTCTCTTCTCTTTCTCCCCCCC